>JAWNNH010000632.1:0-102906 GCA_035043045.1 Hirtodrosophila alboralis | reverse complement strand
TCTGGTCTGGTGACGACCTTTTCATAGTTGTGTTTGTTGTCAAACAATTGTCACAACGTGTTGGCATTCACACGAACTTTATGTTTGTCAACACCTAGCAATGTTTTTGAAGAACTTGCGCGCGAGTGTCAAGGGTTAAAACTTTTGGAATACTATAAAGGACATCAGCTGATCTATAGAGAAGTAGAGAGTAGAGGGGAAAGCAAGATGCCAAAGTGATATTTGGCCTACCGCATTGCAAAACGCATTAATAACATTTCTGGAGTGCTGTCAAAATTGTTGCGGCAATTTTCAATCAAAGTTCCCCATCATGGGCATTCCCTTTGTCAGCTCCAAGCAAAGCCGGCTTCATTGTGAAAAAGCAACACCCGTTCTGAAGGGTTCTTCAACTTCTCTCGAGTATGGCTAATAATGAGCGGAACAGCAATCGATTGTCCATTGTATCTGTCCTACCTTGCCCTCCACTTCTTATACACTTATCATTATTATATTTATGGCACAATTTTGTTTTGGCATAATACTACATAAAAAAAACACTTGTGCCTCCGCCGTAGCTGACAAGCGGAATATCTTTTTCCTCGCGATCGATCGATCGATCGAATGTTGAATCGTTGCCTGAATAGATCACTCAGCCGCAATGAATTATTGATGGACTGACAGTGAGGAGAAAAACTAAGAAAAAATATAAAAAGAAAGAGAGAACTCACAGAAGAACTGTAGGCTGTTGTAGCTTTGACTTTAATGTGGCAGGCCAAACCGATCGATGCGTCCAATCTTCAATCTGCAATACTCTTTGTGACTTTGTCAACATTGTGTCTCGCCCTGTCGCTTCGTCCTGGTCTTGTTGCTCTTGTGATATATTGTTTCGGTAGCATTTTGTTAAACGTGATCAATTTTTAATTACCCATCAGCCATCGATCGTGGATCGTGGATCGCTGATCGTCGTCCTTCCAATCAATCGCACCGCACAAATGTAACCTGCACGTTTTGTCGCATGTCATTCAACGATTTATATGCTCTACCCCAGCTCCAATCGAGCCGACTGAACGACTTTAATAAATGTATCTTGCCGCTTTTGGACTGCCTCAGCTTTTAACTGGAAGTTTTTAAAAACTCAACCTGGAGCCTGATTGAGCCTATATATATGTATATATTTGTGAGCTGGCAGGCTGGCGCTGACTACAGAGTGTGTGCGTAAAATTTTTAATTAGCTTTGTCTAATTAACACTTGGAACAGAGAGAAATGAACGTGCTGGACTTGCAACATTGAAGCGTGCCACATCTGAAGGCGTGAAGATCAAAAGGTAAATGGGCAAGATAATTCAGGTTTGCTAGCTTTATAGTTGGGACCAGTTTTAGTTAGGGTTTCTCTCTACTCTCTAATCAAGCTAATGAAACTATTGTGGAAAGTAAAAAACCAATGGCATTTATGATTAAATTGTTCAGCAATTAATTACATGTTGAGTTTTTACATTGAGCGTGCATTTTGTATTAATTCATGGAGTTTTCATTTTTTTACACATTAAATAAAGTTTTAATTTTACAATATTATGTGGAAAGTAAAGAGTGTGAGATTTGATGTAAAAGAAACGCTGCAATTTAAATCTTTGGGAATATTACTATAGTTTTTTTAAAGTCCTGTTTTTTTCCAGATTCATTGAGGTTTTTATAAAAATAATATTTGTTTTCAGTTATCAATAATTTATTTAAAAAAGAAATATCACAAAAAAATATAGAGACGCTTCGAGTATAAGACATTTGACTAATAAATGACATTTTTCGGGTAAAATTACCTCCAGTTACCACTTTTATAACTATAAATTATAGTTATTTTTACAAATTATAAGTACCGAAGTCTCTTCTGTACTGAGTTAACAGGCATAATTGTTATATATAACCAGCTAAAATTCACAATTTTTATTTAAAATTTTTCCCTATTTAGATCCTTAACTGTAGATGTTGAGCCTTACCAATTTTGTAGTATTAAGTTATCGACTTTATTATACTCAAGAGCCTGAAATTATGATGAATGCATTGTTTATTATATACAAAACATTTTTGAGTAGACTTTCTTAGATTAAAACTTTCTGAATGTACTAATTTCAAAACTCCCAAGAGTTATATTAATTTATTTTTTTTTTTAATTGAGCATACATTCATTCTTAAAAAAAGAACATAAATCCCTGTTAAGATAATTGAGTAACATTATTGGGCTTAATTTTGGTTTCTAACTCCATCTCCAGTATTATTTTTTTTTTAAATTTATTTTTTACGCAAAAATTTGCATTTAATTAAAAAGTTAATTATGTTGCTATTTTTATTAAATGTTATTCTATTTTATTTTATTTATTATTCTATTATTTTAAAATATTTTGATTGTAATATAGAATTCGCAAAAATCTACGTAATTTTTGATTTTGTTGTTTAGTTTATATATTATAAAAATTGTTCAGGAAATAATGAATGATTTTGTATTAGATCGTGGGATATTTTTTACACATTAAAGCTTTAATATTAACATAAAATATTAAATATAAAGTATTTTAATTAATTTTGGCTTTTTTATCAGTTTATATATATATTTTTTATTTGTTTTCCTTTGTCCTTAAAGTACACATATTTTATCCAAATAAATTATTTTCTTTGGAAGCTTTTTAAGCAACTTTTATTCTAAAATTCCCTGCAACTGCTCAGTATAAATAATTATATTATTTTTTTTATAATAATTAATCATCTAAATAAATAAATAATAAATAATAAAATATACTCCAAAAGTATGTACTTATGCTAACTTTAACCAAACTCAACGTTCAACATACCAATTGCTCAATTTAAGTTTCACTATGTTGGTTAACAAACGCCAACAACATAATTTTCACAAAATGGGCTAAGAGCAGACAACAAACCCACGCCCATTTGGCCACCAAGATACGGACCAAGGCCCAGAGAGAGAGACCCCGAGGGCCCAAGGGCCATTCGGTAGGCAGCTAAATTAAAGAAAACGCCCACAGCACGCGCCAGAAGAACAGAAGAACCAAATAACCAAAGAACAGAAGGAGTCCAGAGTAGTAGTAGAGTCCCGAGTAGCCAAGAGCAATCAGCAGCCAAGCTGGCTGGGTCGGACAAACTTCTGTCTGGGATCCACTCGAAAGAATTTGCCACTTGAGTTGCACCTCCTCTGCAACTTCATGTGGCAGCTCCAATTTGGAGCTCCTCTGGTTTATTTATTTTGGTACACGCGCTGCAACAAATTAAAAAGTAATTCACAAGCGCAGAGCATAATTAGCTGTTAAGTGACATTAATGGCCATGGTAACGGATCGGCCTCTAGCTTTCAGTAGCACCTTCTCAAAACTAGCTCCCTCTCTCCCCCTCTCACCCAGTTTCTCCCAATCTTCATATCTCATTTGACTGCACTGCACTTTTTGGGCGCGTTGTGTGGGCAAGTAAAGTTTTTCTCTATTTTTTTTTTGGGTTACATTTTTTATACACTTGGTAAGGGTATTATTGATTTGTGCTGCAGTTTGTAATGCTTAAATTAGATAAATTGATTTTTTATTATTTTTATTATTTTAATTACATTAGGTTCATACAGTACACAATGGTCTATAGATGGCCTATAGGTCTATAACTCGTAAGATATATTTATGGAGTTTTTTGAATTAATACAAAATCGAATATTAATCCGAATGCAAACTGCTGGGTTTATTTGGAAACTTTTATTTATACTTGCCATATTTACATTCCCAATCTGATATTTGTTAAAATTTGACTGTATTGTAATTAAACAATTACCGAATATATTTTACTAATTTTTAACAATGCAATTTTAATATAAAATTTAATGAAGCTTAAAAAAAAGTAAATATTTAATTTTTCGAAAAAGGTTTATTATTTTACAATTCAATAAAGCGTAGAAATCGTGTTTTAAAAAATGTATTAGATTTGTAAATTGTCAATAATATTATTATTATAATTTTAATTTAATTATTATATTTTTAAAATATTTATTTCAAGTATATATTTTAATATTTAACTAATTTTTAACAATGCAAATTTTAATTTAAAATTTAATGAAGCTTTTCAAGTAAATATTTAAATTTCAGAAATAAAGGTTTATTATTTCACAATTGAATAAAGCGTAGAAATCGTGTTTTAAAATATGTATCACATTTGCAAATTGTCATTAATATTATTATTATAAATAAATGTAAATAAATAAACATAATTTTTTAAATATTTATTTCAAGCGTTAAATAAAAGACAAATCAAAAATATGCAATTAGAATTAATATATATACTATTATTTTTAATAATTATTATTATTTTTATTTATTAATTTTTTTTATATTATTTCTTTCAAGCGCTGAATAAAGAAAAATTCAAAAATATGCAATATGAACAAATTAAAATTATTATGTAAACTTATTTAATTTACCAATTTATTATTTTTTTTTTTTTTGAATTATTTATTTCAGCGTCGAATAAATGAAAAATGAAAAATTTACATTATTTTTTAGTATGGAAACTAATTTAATTTACTTATCTGTTATTATTATTATTTTTATATGTATATCTATTTTTTTTATAATTTATTTCTAGCCTAGAATAAAATAAAAGCATAAAATATGAAATTTAAATTATTATGCAAACTTATTTAATTTACCAATTTTTTTATTATTATTTTTATTTATTTTTTTTTTTAATTATTTATTTCAGCGTCGAATAAATGAAAAATTTACAATATTTTTTAGTATGGAAACTAATTTAATTTACTTAATTATTGTTATTATATTTGTTTTGTTTTTTTAATAATTATTTATTTCAAGCCCCGAATAAAATCAAAGTCCAAAATATGAAGTTTAAATTATTATTGGAAACTAATTTAAATTTATAAAATAATACAATTTGGGTAGATACCACACAAACATATCTAAAGAAACTATTTTTCCTAATTTTAAAACTCTCATAAGCTATTTATGCCTATAAAAATACTACTATAATAATACTACTAAAATACTACTATTATTTGGTTAAGCTCATAGCTATTTATGCAAAATAAAATAAAGTATTTATACTACTACTATTATTTGGCTAAATTGAGAATAGCATTTAATTTATATTTAATAAAGGGTATTTGAGTTTCGACAACATAGTTTTTTGATCTAATTTTCACCACACTATTTTTTTGGATTTTTCTCTTAACAAACTAATTGATTTACTTTTCGTATTTTGTGATCTAACACATGGCCCTTTGGAGATAACTTGGCTCCCTTTTGGCTGCCAAGTTGCAGTGTTTGTGTGGCATCGGCCTGCAGCTAAATTGATGGACTTGTTGAAAGGAAAGGTCATTACAATGATGAAATTTATGTTTGTGAAATAAGCTGAGAGTGATAGCACAGCTTCAATGTAATTTATGTCAAATGAGAACACAACACTAGTAACACAATTAACACTCAGAATAAAGCTTTCTAAGCAGCTCGAAAGAGTTTTACAAAAAACAAAAAAAATACTTCAAAAACTGTGGTAAGAAATTAAAGCAACAAATCGATATTATTAATTAAATAACAATTATATACAGAACATGTTGGATGATTCACAGGATGAATCTTCCTCGGGCGACAGCGATGCAGAAAAATTTAGCTTTAATTCTAGCAGTGAATATGTCGAATGGGATCGCAATTCCTATGAGCGAAAAAAACAACAACAAGCCAAGGATAATCCAAATAACAAATCAGAGCACAAAACACCATCGGAAGCTTATTGGGAATCCTGCAAAGATATCGATGAGAATTTATATAAAAAATGCTGGGAACGTGCAGATAAATATGTTAAGCAGTTTATAAAGGAACAAGATGCTGCTGATAAATTAAACAAAAAAAGGAATAACAAGGCCGATAATAAATCCAAACAAAATAAATTTCCTGACATTGAAACTATGAAAAATATTGCCACAAATCAAAAGGTTAATAATAGTCCACAAACTCTGTCCAAAGTTAACTTAGGAACTAATGAATCTGAATCTGAATCGCAATCATCAACTGACGAATCGAAAACCTATAGTGAAGTCTATAGCGAAATTTGCCAAGAGTCCAAAGCGCGACAGAAAAAAGCTGAAAAAATTCGCAGAATTTTTACAAATAAAACTAATCAGAATCTAGATCAGGGAAATACATCTAAGAATCGCACAGAACGTTGGGTGGAGCGCTTGGATGAATACGATATAGATTATTGTACAACAGAAGCATCTGATCAAACAACTGACAAAGAATCTGAGAATTTGCAAGTATCTCAAAACTTTCAAACAACCGATAATAATATTAAATTGATATACGAAACTTTAATTAAAGAACAGATAGATATTATAAAAGGATATCAAGATGATCCACTTGGTAGCTTTAGAGTCTTAGTTGAGGAGTATGTGCAGGAACTTAATGAAGAATTAGATAAGCCGAAGACAAGTAATATTAATAGTCAACAAAGTTCAGATAGACGTTCCAAATGCGATTCACCTGATATCATTATTCACACTAAGACATTGAGTAACAAATCTTCTCAGGCTCTTGTTTTGGAGGAAATATTTTCGCAGAAGAGTGACAACGTGGAAATTGTGCCAGAAAATAACTTTACCAAGAATGAAATTGAAGTTCTTCAATTTGAACACTGTGAAATTTATCACATTAGGCGAGCCGATCAAAATAATTCCGAAACTTCTTCCATTTGTCCGGAGGCTATTCAAAAGAACAGTCCTGAAGAAGTTGTTTCCTCTGATCGTAGCATTCATTCTATAACCCAGACTGATCGACGAACTACATATAACTATGATCAGGAAACACCTGATTGTAATATACAAACTAAGGAAACTATAAGTTCTAAAAAGTCTTTAAACCCAACCCGAAAAACTCGTAGTAAAAGAAATATAGAATTAAAGGAATATGATGGAGCAAGTTCTGAAAGCTCATTAGATAACATAGAAAGCCGAAATTCTAGGGGCAGTAGACGCAGAATAAGAAAATCGACACAATCCTCCAATAACAGTATCGGATCAAAATCGGATTTGCAGAGATCTTCCAATAACAATCTCAATTTGACCCGAAGAACAGAAAATGACAGAGCTTCTAATAGTGGTAATAAGAAAGATGCAATAACTTCTGAAGATTTGTTAATGCCCAAAGAAGATCAAATATCTCAGGGTTCTAGATATAGACACAAAGAATCGCAGAGATCCTCCAATAACAGTCACAAGTCGTCCCGAGAAACTAGAAATCGTGAAATAATTAATTCTGATAAATTTAGAAAGCATACAGAAGAGAAAGAGCTTCGGAGATCTAGTTATAAACCAACTGGATCTGAGAGATCTTCCCATAGCAGTCACAGCTTGTCGCCTCAAGCTGAAAAGAGTGAAGTTTCTGATAACGATAAAGCAATTAATTTAGAGACCCAGCGAACTGGAGATAGACTTAACCAATCGCAGAGCTCTTCCAATATCAGCTATAATTCCTTTCGGAGAAATAAAAATAGACAAATTTCTGACCAAAGCTCATTAAAGTATAATGAAGCGCGAGAATCGCAGAGGAGTCGTTATAGAAATAATTCAGTAAAAAGATACTCAAATGGAGATTTAAGAAGCTGTAGTCGTAAATGTTCAACCAGAAATACTGACTATTGTTCCGATAAATCATTTGATAATTTTTTAAAATATGATAATGAAACATGTAGCATCGATAGTTACTATCTGGCCAGCAGAAGTGCATCAAGTTCCGCAATTAGCAATATGCGATCCCAAAGTGCTATAAAAAAAACATATCAAGATCGTGCTAGTAGTCCCATTGCTGTTAAATTTAAGCGTGAAACAAATTCAGATAGGGTAACTAATCAGTCGATCAATGAGCAAGGCGGGCTTAATGAAAGTTTTATTGATACAGATCCCATTATTGAGAAACTAGATGAAAACGGTGATATAATAAGTGAGTCGCAGTTTTATTTGGATTTGCCACAAAGTGAGATTTCTCAGACAAGTACAGAAGATAAAAGTGATAAATATATTAGCGAGAACGAGCTTAATGAAACTGAAAAAACTCCAAGATGTGATAAGAATAATAGTTTACCACATTTTAAAATATATAATTTAGATAATGCATTGCGAAAGAAACCTGATGATTTTAAAGGCGATGCAATCATATTTGATGCCGATGACATTTTCATTGATATAAATCCAACTGATGATGAGCTGCAAATTCAAGCTAAACTTCAGGCAGCTCTACTGTGTGATAGAAAGAAAGAAGGCAGTTCCAATAATAGCTTACAATCTACACCAAGTGATAGTAGAAGTATAAATACAAGTATTTGTAGCTATCAGCCCAGCGAGCGTTTCTATCGCCGCACACAACCCGTGAATGAAAGCGACTTCAATTCCGAATCTGAAGATGAGGATGATGAATCCAAACCAATAAGTTACCAGAAACGTGTGGCACGATTGGCCAAACTAACACTGCGCTCTTGTACGGACTACTATAGTGACATTAAGTGCAAATCGGAGGTAGAAAAAGAAATATCGGATAGAGCTAAGCTGCTCTATAACTCGGAAATGCGATTTCAAACTAAAAAACGACAAGAGAAACGTACAGAATTGCTGCAACAATTTAATGAGAGGCTGCAACGTCAGCTAAAACTAATCGCCCCAAGATTTCAATAAGGTCAAAACAGAGTATATTTTCTACATGAGCTTATAATAAAGTTCAGCTTATAATAAAAATAATGTATAATTTGTTTATTGCACACGAACTCAAGACAATGGGGCTGGGTTAACAAAAAAAAGGGCAATTGTTAAAATTTATGTGGCAGTTGCAAGGTGGCTTCGATGTGGCATCGAGTGCACTGGATACTTGAAACTTTCAGCAGTCAACGTGGCTAACTTGGCAGCCGCCTTCAAGTCTGGTCCTGCACAGTGCATAAATCAGTTTTAGTGTATTCCAAGGGTCTTGCTGAAGGCTGAAGGCAACCTCTCAAGTGGTCGAAAAAAATAAGGCTAGAGAGGCCCATAGCATAATTAGCCCTGCCTACGGCTACTGTTAGTCTTGTGTTTCAATTGCTCTAGTTGCCCCCATGTTGCACATTCATTTTCTTCACACATACTAAATATGCAACGTTCTTGTTTACAACATCAGCCAGACACTCAGCATAGACATTATGTTGGGGTTGATGTTGCAGTGGCAGTTGCAGTTGCTGTTGCCGTTGCAGTTGCTTTAGCTTTTCTGCAGTGCCTCTCTGCCCCCCCCCTCCAATTGATACCCATTTAATTGCTATCCAAACACACACATTTCCACATTTGACTGAAGTGTGTGAGCATTCTGGCCAAAAGTGAGCAAATATTGTTTTAAGGCACATCAACATATTTCACCTGCCTAATGAAGACTCACAGACTTAGTTTTTATATTTTCTATTTTCTTTCTTTCCAATTTTGATTGTATTCGTTCTCTAGATTTTATAATGATGTGCTGTTGGATATGTTTATAATTCACAATGCGTTTGTGTATGTGTGCCTGATAGAAATGTGTATTTTGATAGGAGAAATTTCTTTTTTTTTGATAGTCTTTCAGTTAGGGTAAATAGTGCTTGAAGGGCCATGCCAAATTATTATATATGTAGTGAAAGAATTGGGAAATATTCAAAATACTTAGAGGGTTTACTTGAGCAGAAGAGATTCATTCGAATGGATTCGAAAGCTGCAACAATTTTAGTTAACATTGTGCAACAATTTTTAGTTTATGGTAAATTACCATATATACGTTTGTAGTCCTATTCCAGTAGAGTATTTCTGCATACTTGAAATTTTCAGCTGACTCCCAAAATCTGGAGATATGGCCAACAAACAATTTCAAGCCGCTTTTTGCACTTAACTGAAAATAACACTATTTGTGGCAAGCGCATAAAATTAAGCTAAACAGATTATGAAAGAAGTTAAAACGACTTATTAAGTGATATATATATTAATATATAAATATTTATTATTGGTCAAGATATACGCCTGTCAATTTATCTTTTTTTTTTTTTTTTTTTTTAATTTTAACATTTTTTAACTTTGATTGCCTTTAGGTAAAAAAGTTCCCTTCGTACCAATTTTTTTCAATTTTTTTGACTAACTTCCAATCAATTCTGTGTACAACAATGTTTATTTAAATAGAATTGGTTGAAAATTAAAAAAGTTGTGATCAAATTTGTATATTAAAAATTTAAGTATTATTTTAATAACGCTATCCATTCAAGTTTTTGCTCTCAAACATTTTAAATAAAATTTTCACCGAAAGCTATGCTGTCTTTATATCTGAAACTTTACTTTATTTTAAAAAGTTCCCTTCATACCTATTTTTTTCTAATTTTTTAACTAATCTCCAAAAAATTCTGTGTACAACAACGTTTATATTAATATAATTGTTTGAAAATTAAAAAAGTTATGATCAAATATGTATAGCAGAAATTTAAGTATTATTTTAATAACGCTATCCGTTCAAGTTTTTGCTCTCAAACATTTTAAATTCACTTTTCACCGAAAGCTATGCTATCATTATATCTGAAACTTCACTTAATTTTATACAAATTTTACCTGTTTCCACAAATTGTGGCTTTTCCTACAGTAGCGCTCTCTCTCACACTCTCTTTCCCAAACACCCTGAAGGATATATTCCCTTCAAAATTAACCAAATCCCACACGTACTACCCACCCAAAAGGAACAACATTTTCATTCCCACTGACCATCAAGAACATTGAGCACACGGCATAATTTAGACAATTCCCTTCATTTATTATGAAAAATGCACTCAATTTATATGACTTGATTATAAAGGCCTTGGCCAAAAGCATCGCTATATTTGCTTAGGCATTGACATAGAATTCGCAGTGCCTAAACATGGTCAAAATGGTCAAGAAGACAACAACAACAACGCCAATTGCTTCAGGCGCACCCCACGCCAATTTATTAAAGCCAACACCAAGACACAGGTACCAGGTTGCTTTATGGCTAAGACTGGAGTTGAAGTTGAAGTTGGAGCTAATATGAAAAATGGCACGATACGGCAAAGTCGCATATGCAAAATGCATAATTCATTTAACATTTTGTAAATCATTTGTTTGAATAGCACGATGACGATGATGTCTGTGAAGCCTAGGGAAGCCTTTGGAGCAACCTGCGCCCATCTACCAAAATGAAAACCTTCTGGCCAGGCCAGTTAAACTATTCGTCTGCACTGACAAATGGGCCACATAGTCGTTGCCAGTCTGCGGATTCAATCGTATATAATCCAGCAAATGTTCGGACGCCAAGTTCCTTAATACAATGGTGCATCATGACGCTGCGCAAATATAATTTCGCAACTGTCTGCACATGGGCCAAAAACGAAACGAGACACACGAAGTCAGTTTCAGGTCCCAAGTCCTCAGTTCCCAGTTCCCAGATCCCAGAGACCGTCTCAGAGCCAGTCATAAGTCACATACGACTGCAACGACTTTTTGGGCTTGGTATAGTATGATAAACCTTTTCTTTTTTTCATTTTTTTTTTTTATTATTATTATTTTTTATTATTTGTACATTTCGCAGTTTTTGATTCCTGTGAAATTTGCATGCGCTCTCGATCCTTGCCTCAGCTAATTTAGTTTTGTGGTCTCTTATTGAAAAATTACAAAGTTTTTTTTGATGTGAATATGCTGGAGCCAGCTGTTGTTATTGTTCAATTCTTGGGAACTTGGGAAACTCTGTAATTTTAATGATCTTGCACCGCCTGACATCGTAACTCAATATATATCGACACAGCAACGATCTTTCCAGACAGCTTGGAAGCAACATCGTCTCGCAACTCCATCAACAATTTATCATCTTTGTTGCTGCACTTTTAGAAAACTAATTAAGTTTCTGTTGCGTGTGGCCATTGGAGGTGTGTGTGACTATTGTAATTTGGCTTTGGCGTTAAATTTTGTATCAAAAAACTATTAGCCAAGTGTAAAATTCATCATTAAGTAGTCTTACCACGAGTGGTGCCAATGCGTCTACCTCGATCGATTGTTAATTGTGGGGAGCGGTTCATTGTTTTCATCGTGTTTAACAAATGAAATGTTAAGTTGCGTAGCTTTTTAATTTACTTGGCATCTATTGTTTGCTTCTGGATGCCAAGGATAAGTTTTGATGGCGGCTTTATAGATCTTGGTTTATAGAGAACAAATCAAACTAAGCCACAACAATGGCAATCGGTTGAGGTTTGGAGGAATAACACAATTTTTAAATTAAAAATTGTAGCTGTTATACATATTATTGCGTTTAAAATATAGTGAGAATATAAGCCAAATTTAACCAAAAGCTAAAATAATAAATCGACAAATGGTAATGGAAATATTGGCAATTAGTTACTGCAACTATGGAGTTGAAAATACAACGTGAAAAATATGACATTTAATATTCAGAAATAAACCACACCGATTCTACCAGAATTTTGTAGAGTTTTGTATAGAAAAGTTGATGAGAGAGTGACATAAATTTGAGGAATAGATAGGGGATAAAATAACAGAGTTGTCAAAGCTTGATTAATTCTGAAAGACAAAGCTGCATCTGCAATATTAACTTAGAATTATATAAATTAAATTTAATTTTTTAAGTTTATTTTTGCATATCTATATTGACTAAGTTATGTGAGTGAAATAAATTGAATTTAATTTTTGAAATCTATATTTGAATCTTCAATATTGAATTAATTTAAGAGTGATAAAGTGATATAAAATGAATTTAATTTTTAAAATATATTTTTGCATCTTCAATATTGACTTATTTCTGAAGTTATGTTGAGTAAAATAAATTTAATTTAATTTTTTTAATGTATTTTTACATCTTTAATATTGACTTAATTTTGAAGTAATAAAGTGAAATAAATTGAATTTAATTTTTAATACTATTTTTACAACTTCATTATTGACTCATTTTTGAAGTTATGTTGAGTAAAATAAATTGAATTTATTTTATGAAGTCTAGCTTTAAAAAATGACTTCTAAAATTTAAAAAAATTTTAATCTTATATTAAAAAATCGTTTAATGTGAATATACCTTAAATTTTGTTTATTATCAAATAAATATACAACATCAAATAAATCCAAAAAAATTAACTCACATTTGGCAAACTTGTGGAACTTTAAAGATTGGCAAAAGCAAAATTTATTCACAATAACAAAATTTATAAACTCGACGACAGACTGTTTTTAATTTTATTGTTAGCTTGTTTTTTTTTGTTTTTTTCAGTTCCACAATCTACAATTGTGCAAAAGGTAAATTAAAACTGCCAACCGCACAAATTAGTTGACCACAAAAGCCAAACAGCTATAACTATAACTAGTCTAAATTAATTTATGTTATTTAAACGGCAAGTCGTATTTAACTTTTTGAACATAACCAAAAATAGTCACTACTACAATAACAACAATACCAACAACAGCAACAACAACAACAGTAACAAAGCGTGCAAAATGTTTGCCTGTCCTCAGTTGGCGTCGCTGCTGCCGTCACCGTCGCTGTCACAGTCGCTGCCTACTGCCAGTTGTCGCTGCTCTGCCCTCGTCTCTATCCCTGCCTTTCCTTGCACACTGGTTGGAATCATGTTAATTTGGCATATGTAGAATTGATTTTAATTTTTTATTATTTTTATTATTAATTTTTTTTATTTTTATTATTATTGGGAAGTAGCCCTTTTTAATGGACTATAACTTGACATTTAAAGCTTTAATTAACAAGCACGCTTCATGGGAACCTTAATTTATTTCTTAAGACAATTTTCCATTTAAATATATATGTCCTGCTTCCTAATAAATAAATTAAATAATTATATTTAATTGGTTTGGTAACTATTTGATCAGAGATACTGCTTCAGATGATTCCTGCTGAATTTTTGATAAAACCAATCAATACTACCATGTTATATTTCAGAAAGCACATATTCATAAATGTATTTTTAAAAAAATGTATTTAATGAAAATTTATACTATTTTAAAATTATTTTAATCTGTTCATTTTATTCTGGTGTTTCATATTAGTGTTAGACTATATTTAAATTATTTTACATATGAACTGTTCATTTTATTATAGTTTTCCATATTTTCATAATCAGAACTTTCCCTTAACACTTAATTATATTGCTAACGAACAGACTATGAATAATGTTATATTTATTACCAATTGTAGGAGTTCCTTTAAAAAATTTATTCATTTAATTTTCGTTATTTGTTAAAGACAATAAATGTTCGAATTAATATTTAAATATTCATCATTAATATTTATTAATATTTAAATATTCATCATTAATATTCATTAATATTTTAATATTGATCACCAATCAGTCAGTTACTCAGGTTAAAGAGTTTTAAATATATATATATATGTATATATATATATATATATATATATATATATATATATATATATTTTATAAATGGTGCACATAATGTATTGAGAACGGCTGTTCGTAAATGCCAGGAAAAGGTTTCTAGAATAGAAAATTTTGGAATAGCTTATCGGAAAAGTCGATAGCGCCTTAACAGTGGTAATCACAGTTTAAATATACAACACTGTTAGCGTAACATATATATATCTGTTAAAATAATCATAGATGGCAGTATTTTTCAAAGAAAATACGAAAATCACAAAAGGCAGTATTTTTTTTAATAAATTCGAATAAGGTTATAATATTTTAACGTATTGTCACTAGGAATAATTTATATGTTAGATCAACATTTGCCGGGTCAACTAGAATATGATTAGTTTGTTTTTATTTTTATTGATTTGGAGGTAGGGCGTAGTAATGCAAGTCGAGTACACTAGTTTAATATAAAAATTATTATGAAGGTGTAGTCCACCTTTTAAAATTCTCTATAATTTATATTTTCAAACTTCACAAACCACAATTTTTGTATATATTTATGTATAGACCTAATTTAATTTATATCTAATTTAAGAATATATAATTCAAGGTTTTTCCCTAGAGTCGCCAATTAGTCAGTTAGTCAGGTTAAAGAGTCTTATATGAATAATTTTTTATTTTATTTTTTAGCCAAAAATCTAGAGAATGCGAACCACTGTGACAATGGCCCAATGTGCCATGTGTCCATGTGTATAGCGGGTCTATGAGCTCTCGACGCCAGTTTCCGACGTCAATTTATAAACGCGTTCAGTTTAAATTGCAACAAATAGTCGCTCATTGAAACTTAAATTGTGCCGACACAAAGTGAACGGTTAAATGAGTGTGTGCTGGTGTGTGTGTGTGTGTGTGTGTGTGTGTGCGAGAGAGAGCAACGATTAGTGTTAGAGTGAGATGCAGCATCTATATAGTCAAGATACAATGAGTGTAGAGCTTTGTGTCAACAAGTTTTTTGTTTGTGGCGCTTTTTGGCCATTTTTGTTCTCTGTTTTTTTTTTTTAGCGCAAATGTTGTCAGTTGTTGACGTTGTTTGTTGTTATTGTTATTTGTTGTTGTGGTTGTTGTTGTTGTTGTTGTTGTTGTTAGTGGCGGATTTTGTGTGGTCGCAATTTGATTTGTTCAAAGGTTTTTAGAGTATGTTTTGGCATGGGAACAAAATTGTTGTGCCTTGGTTGTAAATCTAATACTTAGTTTAGATTAAATTAGTTTTGGTTGGGTTTTAAAGTGTTGCTAAATATGTAAAATGATAGATTAGCTACTGAGTGTGGAATATGTTTAAGATTCTATTAAAGTTGCGAATGAAATATATATTAAGTTCCAATTGCAATAAAAAGAGAAATAAGCAAGAAAATTACATTAAAAAAATTGCCATATAATTGGTTCCCAGTCTCAGGGCTTGAAATGTACTATTTGAAATTCTTAAAGAGTCCTCATAACAAATTCAATAATTTACATTTATCAAAAAAATTTAGAGAATTTAATATAATATATATTTATTACACTCCGCTCCACTTGAATAGCACAACCCATTAACTTAGCCTCTACTGCCTACATCTTTCAATTCCTAAGAGTTCATAGAAAATTTTTAGTCTGTATTAAGAAAACACTTTATTTTCTATAATACAAAATTTTAATTATTATTATCAGCTCAGCACAATTCAAGAAATAAGTAATTATACAAAAATATAGCAAAGAATGCTGTTTAATTTCGTTTAATTTTATATATTGTAAAAAAAATTACAATCGAAATAAATTATATTAAATTGTTTGCTTTGGGCTAAACTGCAGAAATATGACGAATCATGTGGCATTCATATGGATAGTCTAATAGATAGTCGGATATTGCATAAGCCCTTATAAATATAAATAAAAATTAACCTCGAGCCGACTAAACTCATCTCCTATAAATAATAATAATATATAATATAAGCTAAAAGCTATTAATACAATTAAAATTTTTAATTTAAAAAATATATTTTCTATATATACTTAAGCCTTAATATTTTTACATTCCAGAATTATTTTTAATAGTGTTTATCTCGTAATTTTATCATTTGGCTTATTCAAAAAAGTTTTTTCTCAAAAACGTGGCAACCTTTTCACCAAGAAGGGAATTCCCACTTATTTACCAAGGAGAGAACAGCTAAATTAAAATATTAACCATGAGATGTTAAAAAATTAAAACTAAAAATCTCTCTTCAGAATTTAACAAATTTTTAAAAAATGTTCTCTATGAATTAAAGAAAATTAGGCAAGATTTCACAAATTTGCAAGTTAAGCTCAGATTATGTCGTTCAATGTATATTACCTAAAATGCCTGATATTTTTAATAAAAAATGTTTATCAGCTAGTATAAATCTAGATTCATAAAGCATCTCTATCTTTCTACCACTTTTTACTAAGTAACAGCTAACCAATCCAATCAAACCAGTTTTTATATATTTCAACGTGTTTGGTTAGTTAGGCAGCTACACATGTATATATAAATATATAAAGAAGTCGAAAAAAAAAAACAAAAATTTAATTGCACGCCACAACAGTTTTCTGCCTGTTTTTCTTTAATTTCAATTCCAGACTCACACTTCCAGGCATTGCTCCTGGGGGTTCATCAATGGCCAGTTCAAGACCCAAAGGCAAACTTGTAGCTGCTGGCACAGCAAATTTGTAGACAAGCAGCAGCAGCAGCGGCAATATAATTTCTTTAGATTAATCCAATCGATTTCTATTCAATAAATCAAAATATGAATTCGTTATGCTCATACAGCGCACCTAACAGCTTCGCCTAGACTCTTCATGCAGCTTGGAGCAGCTACCTCTCCTATGGCTATATGGCTAGCTATTTACAGCCCCTCTTCATCCTCAACCTCATGCTTGACTTAACTGTGTGTGTGTGTGTGTGTCAGTTTGAGGCACGTAACAAATTGTTGGGTTAATTAAAAAAACATAAATCGTTTGATTTTTGTTACTCGTAGAGTGCTAACCAACCGTGGCCGGGTTTGACGGGCCTTTCATCACTTGAAATATTTTTCGTTGCCAAAAAAATAAAAATAAAATAAAATAAAAATAAAATTTCACTTTACAGCGTTTAGGGTAAACATTTTTGCCTACACTGGGAGAAAATATAAAGCAAAGCTAATCATAGTATTGTATGTAAGTACATCAGGGATATTTGTATATTTATGCTTAAAATAAATTTATAAATTTATATATTTATTTTTTTTTACTGAAAAAACTCTCAGTAACTTGAAATTCGCTAAATTAAACCTACGATTCTTTAAACAAATTGTTTAGCATTTTTTGATTTTTGAATAATCTGTGATTAATTAATTTATACAAAATGCTAAAATATTTAGTAATTTAAACAATTTTCTCTTTTATTTTAAATTTAAAAAAATCTGTACGATCAGTACAATGTGCTGACAATCAGCTAATATTATAATGATTTGCGCTGATGTCGTTTAATCGGTGCTGAACTTCAGTATCCAGTTGCTCTGATATAAATCAACTAATATAGTCAGAATTTGCATATGACTGACGTCAAATTAATACAATATGCTAATTGTGTAATCGTAAGTAATAAAATCCTCTTCTGAAGTTTAAAAATACTTGATTTCATAAGATACATTAGCGAATTTATTTAGTTCAATTTATCAACTCTATATTCTGTAATATATTAATTAAATAAACACGCATAACTTTTGTTAATTCCCCATTCCCTAACATGTATTTAAATAATAAAAAATAAATATTAATACACTTGTCTACAGTTTCTCTCAGTGTAAAAGTCCACATGTTATGCTTATGTTAATTAACAGCGCTCGATAATTACTGCTGTAATGATTGCCGTTAAACCTTTTGATGGGTCAGCCCACTAAAAAAAAAAGATACGCATTAATTTCTTTATCTTTTTTTTCGCAACGCTACGCAAATTGCAAAACTCATCAAAACAAATTAACAAAAGAAAATTTAAAAAAAATACGCTATAAATAAATATTCATGACGGAATTCCATCAAATACGAGCCAACAAAATGCTGTTAATTAAAAGATCAAAAATTACAATTTGATTTGCATTTAAATGTATTATTTCATTAGCAACGTTAGTGAAATGAACTGATGTTAATACATTTTATAACCCAATGGATGTGTGGGAGTATTTTTGAAATTGGCTTGAATTAATTTCAAGGTCCTTTGGGAAATTAAATAAAATATATGGGTCAAGAAGCTGTCTGCTGTTTTAGCTAATTTTAAATCATTTCAACCAACCCATTAGAATATAAAAAACTTTATTTTTTTTATAGTTTTTCTTTATATTTATTTTTCGTGTGTTGTTTTTTTTTAATTTTTATTTTGTTTTGTTTTATTTTTATATTTACTTTGTGTGTACTTAAGCTTGGAAAATCTAAGGCCGAAAATGTATGTACGTATATGTGTAACATTTCAATCAAATTCTTTTTACAGTGTATTAGATGAAATTTTTCGATTTTTTTTTATATTTTTATTTGATTTTTTTGTACTAGAAAGCTGGGCAATTTTTTTGTTTTTTTTATATTTTTAATATTTTGTTGATTTTGTGTTTCGTGTTTTGTGGATGAAAAGCAGCTTGAAAAATTTGCTAATTCTTATTAATTAAATAGTCAATATGCTTAAGTAATTTTTAAATATAATATATTTATATATTTATGTTATTTTATACATTTATAGTAATTGATTTCATAATTTACAGTAATTTTTGCACCACTAAAAACAAAAGCAACTACAGTACTACATTTAAATTAATGTAACATTTAATTAGCAAAAATTAGGCAATTTTTTCTTTTTTTTATTTATTTTTTTTGTATATTATTTTAAAATACCATACATAATAATAATAATAATAGGTTTTTTAAAGTACTCTCAACTCGATGATGAATTTGTTTTGTTTAATTGTAAGTTTATTTTTAAATATTTTTCATTTTTTTATTTATATTTAACAGCAATTTTTCAATTATCAGGTAAAAAGTTTAAAGTGCTTTCTTCAACTTTCAGAAATATTTGGTTTTCACATTGCGCAACAAGCGCCAAATTCTGCAAACGCTGACAGCATATCCAATCCAGGGATGGCGATTGCTCCTCTGGCTGCACCATGGACGACGTCACTTGGCTGGGCAGCGGCGGCGGTGGCGGTGGCGGTGGCAAAGGTGGCTCGTCTGGCCACCAGTTCTCCCAATCTCAATACGCTGTCGCCGCGCCCGGATGCATCAAATGATGATGATGATGATGGTGGCCAAAATGATTCAATGGATTCATTGCCTCCGCACTGCCAGCCGGCGCTGCCGTATGATACCAATCGCTGGGCGGATGATGCTGCGCTGCCGGATGATATAACAAATGATGATTATGATGCCCGGTGACCGCCAGCATGGACGCCGAGGCGGCAGCACCGGGTGAAACAGCCGCTGCTGATGCCACCGCTGCCGCCGCCGAGCTGCCCGGCACCTGATGATGATGGTGATGATGATGATGCGACGGTGGCGGTCCCAGAGGTGGTGGCAGATACGCGGAGGATGCCATCAGCTGCAGGGCAGGCGAGGATTTCGAATCAGCATGCAGCGACTGATGTGTGGCAAGTTGTTGCTGCTGCTGTTGTTGTTGTTGTTGCTGCTGCTGCTGTTGCTGCTGTTGCTGCTGCTGCTGCTGCTGTTGTTGCTGCAAAAGGTGGGAGGCGCTGCTGCTGGCAGTGCTGCTGCTGCCACTGCTGGAGGCACCCAAATGCACGCTGTGCAATGGATTTGGTTCCGATTTTATAGAGTGCGGGGATGATTTAATGCCGCTGCCACCGCTCAGGCTGCTCACGCCGCTGCTGCTGCCCGCGCTGCCATCCAAGCGAGTCGATGGCGGCGTCTGTGCTCCGCCCGTCACAATGCTCGAACTGGAGCTCTCCTCGCCTTCACTATCATAGCCATGCGACGGTGACTTCTCGTCAATGTTGCCATGCACCTGTAAATGCGAAAAAAAGTACACAAAACAAAGAATGTTGTATTAGTTTAAGCTGTAGTCTTTGAGGAGTTCACACATTATCCGGATACTTACCTTCATGTGCTTGCGTAGCGATGAGGGATGCGTATAGGATTTATCACAGCCATTGATGCGACAGTTGTAGGGCTTGTCCGAGGTGTGCACATGCGAATGCTTCTTGCGGTCCGAGGAGTTTGCAAAACGACGATCGCAGCCCTCGTGCTCGCACTTGAAGGGTTTCTCGCCTGAAAGTAGGCAAAAAAAGAGAGAAAAGTGTGGTTAGTATTTTGTGGTATTTTTTTAGAGCTTTTTGTATATAAATATTTATTTATAGAGACATACGGAGAACACCTATAACCCCTTTGCGGCCTTGTTAGATTATTGGTTTCGCCTAGCTAGGAACCACATCTCCTAATCACTAAGGTTTAGTATTTCGGTATTTTCAGTATTTTTAGTATTTTCAGTATTTTTAGTATTTTTAGTATTTTTTCGCTGCCCGGTCTGTTAACAAGGTTAAGTTAAATGGCATTTTTAAACCTAAAAAATATACATTGTTTTTTCTTAGTAAGCGTTCAAAGAAGACACAATCTACCCATGTCCTTTCTGTCTTTTAAAGCGATTCGACTGTAGAGTCTATAACAGCTAAAGTCAACAAATTTTGTATATAAACTCTCACATATAATACCAAAAATAAAATAAAAATAAAAACGCTTCTTTTCAGCGCCTTTATCACATTATTTAAAATTAAGCACAACTGCCCAAAAATTCGTCAAAAATCAAATTACAAATCACATTTGCCTAATCAATAAAAAACCTATGCAACATACAGGGTATTTGCTAGTCAAACACCATCTAACTGATTCTTCTAGTTGTTATTATTATTATTATTGTTGTTGCTGTTAAGCGAAAACAATAGATATTCCTTTGGGTTCCCCCCCAAAGTGTCAGCTCTGAAAACTGGGCAATAAATGACATTATTTATGTGGCACGCATAAAATATAAATATAAGACACCAGAGAGCCTATAAAAGACGACCATTTATGAACTCGAACCAAGACTCAATATCAATACAATTTAATAAAGGTGGGAAAACTCGACGTTGTCTGTCTGTCCAACATTTTTATAGAGAAAAATCATATAAATTATGCGGGATCAGTGCATTGTTTGGAATCAAACAGCGGCGAGGGCGCAACAGACAACTTCAATTCCCCCTCAAAAAATTCACCTGTGCCGTTTGTCTGTTGTTGTCCTTTGTCGGGACATGTGGAAAAACTAAACGGACAACGGGTAAACTAAGTGGAAAAAGGTCAAAAGGTTAACAGCTATTATATACAAGCATTAGACCCGTGTATGTAACACCTTTTTCTCAAAATTTACAACAGCAACAGGCCAAGGTTAGACTTTAAGATTAGGTTAGTATAAAAAAAAAATATAGTGATATTTTATGGCTTATTAGAAAATTATGTGTTCGGTTGTGACCAGGTCAAAGAGTTTGATTAAAACAGCCGTCCCAAAGGATGTTCAAAGATGTGTAAAGATAAAATTTGGATAAAGCGCTTCGTTTTGTAGCCATAAATAATAAGTTAAATTTTTTTCTAGGCTTGAGTTAACCTATAATTTGGCAAATATGTGACAGCTCTGGCATTCTGATGACTATAAATATTAAAAGAATTATTAGAAGCATGCATGTTAAAGAGTTCTGAGAATTTGTAAATGGAAAATCTACAAAAATGAATAGAAAAGTTGGGTCTAAAATGAAGAGCAAGCGATGTTATTTTATTGTAATTTGGTTTCTATTAATCAATTAAAACGCTGAGCATATAAGAAAAATTCCCATTTTATTATAATAGGAAATTATAATACACAACTAAAATAATATGTCAAGTGTTGCATACTTGAAGGCGCTGTTTGCTGCACACATGTGCGCACAAAATTCCCAAACAGCTTTTACAGACAGTATATAAAGCATAAAGGTGTCACTACATTCCATTTCCTTGTTATTATTTTTTTTAAGAGTATATTTTTGTTTAAAATTAATAATAATAACTTTCTATAAAAATTATTCAAACACTATAAATTATTTTTAAAAAAAATAGTTAATTTTTTATTACAATTTTGAGCATATTTTCCATCAGTAAACATTATTCTAACATTAAGCATAAATAAAATAGTCACAAAATTGTAATAATTAATTAACGAATCTATTTTTGAAATGATTTATAATACCAAAAATACTATCTATTTTTAACAATAATATATAGTTTACGATTAAGATCATTGTCAATAGTATTTAATATTGTCAACTCAAGCTTTTGTTATATTCCCAATTGCTTTATTCTACCAAGTAAAATCTAAAAATTAGCCATCTAATAGCTATTTTGTAAGATGTATAATCTTCTTATAGCAACATAGATATGAAACTAACCACAACAAGCGTCTACATATAAGAACCATTAAATTCAATAGCTGGCACATAAACTTCATTCAAGCTTTATAATCGAGAAAATGTTGAGTAAAATCCATTTAGCATATGGCATTTATATGTCAGCTAAGCGGCCATTATAAGCGACGCCTTATGGACAATTGCAACTAAGCGGCTCAGTTCAGATTCAAGTCAAGACCAAGACGAAGACCAGGCTACAGCTACAGTTCCAACTTGGACTTTGTCGTCCCACACAGAAACCGACGACAACAACGATGACGATGACAATAATCGAACATTTTCACACCTTGAGCTTAAAGCGGACATATGAAGTTATGGTTTTAGGGGGGGGAGAGGGGTGAAAAGTGCGGGTACACAGTTGATTGGTGGGGAAGCGGGAAAATATACACAGAAAATCTGCATTATTATCTGTCCCTTGGGGGCATTGTGTATGCGCCATATAAAAAGACATCCAGCGGTGCTCTTTGGGTTTGCTTGTATATACCAAGCTCAACAAGTTTCAGATTTGTTTTATTTTTTATATTATTTTTTTTTTGCTTTATGATTTCTTTTTCTGTTTTTTTTTTTTTAGTGGCTCCCTCCCTTGTAATTTAATACTAATTTATGTGCTTTATTATGCGCATTTGCATAAACTTTTAGTTTGTTTTAGAGTTTTCGATTTGTACGGCGTGTCGCTTTGTTTGACTTGTTTGTTGTAATTTTTTTGTTAGTTTTTTCTCATCTATTAATTTGTCAAAATTTAACAGTCATAAATATGCGTATTACCCAAACAATCACTCGTCTCGACTAGCTCAATTATTTTGACAGACAGAAATTGTTAAGAAACAAGCGCAACAAATGCATTTCGATGCGCCTTTAATATGAATACGAGAAATACACAAAGATTCATAAAAACATTCAAAACTTTAAATCAAAAATTTACACTTCATTTTGAAGGTTTTGAATAGAGTAGGAGGCAATGTCAAGTGTCAGGTTTTTCATTTAATTTAATAAGCGTAAAAGGCGCCTATTTTAATGTTAGAATTGGTATGGGAATGGAGTTAAGAAAGACTGTTAAAATAACAAATAAATAAATAAATTTATTTTATAAAAAAAAGGCAAAAATATACAACAAATTTCTAACTAAATAAGGTATCTTAAAGAAGTTTTAATCGAAATTTTCAAATGCAAATAAATGCCTTATTAAATGTGATGAAATATTCTAACATTTATGTCACTTACTCATAATAAAATTTGTTAATATTACAGTCAATTTTGGCTTGTAACTAGACTAAAAGTGCTTCAAAAATTGAAATTTTATATACTTAAAAAATAATATCAATAAAATATATTATTGAAGAGAACGACGTGTCTCCCTCAGTTTTTGAACTAATCTTGCTTAAACTTGGCACAGATGATGAGACAATATATATATCGGATCAGATTAATATATCAAATCCCAGGGTAACTTAAAAAAAGAAATTGAATTATCATATTTTTTTGAATTTTTTTTTTGCTTTTTAAGACATTTTAAATAGCCTCATAAGTTTGTTTTATTTATATATTGTTGTAGGAAGTTTTTATTTAGTTGACATTGGAATAATCGGTTGAAAATGTAACTTATTAAAAGACTATTTCTTGGAAATAAATAAATTTATTTTCCTCAAAGTATATATTAGTACAAATTTAAAATGTCATAAAATTTAAACGTTTTAAACGCTAATTACGACAAATTAGAAAAACAGCTGCCTTTTCAGAATTTTTCTGCTTAATTTTGTGTGTTTTTTTTTTTGATACATCTCACGCTGTTTTTCCTACGGTTTTTATCAGCATTATCACTTCAGATACAACGTAGTATTGGGCCTGTTTTTTTTTTTACTTTATTTTATTATGACTCGCCTGGACACGCAGAGTACCTAGTATAACCCATATGGCAGCTCCTGGTGCGTTTTGCGGTCTCAGGCACAGCGGGGGAGTGTGCGGCACGCGTCTGCCTGTTAGCTAAAGGGGTTTGTGTCCCAACTAAATATATATATATATGCATAATTTTCACATTTTAAAACGCGATGCGCATTTAAAAAATGTGCATTTAAATATTTTATTGCTTAAAGTGAATAAAAGAATGATGGAGAGAGCTAAAAAAAAATGTAAAGCAACCAAAATCGAGCCCATTTATAAAATGTCAATTTCAGTGCTAAAGATATTTTGCCGCACACACTTCGGGGCTCTGAGCAGGGGCCATGTAAATCCCATTGCCAAACTTATTTAAATATTTCAATAAAGTAAATCCCGAGTCGGTACATAAAAAAAAGCCCAAAAAGAAGAAGCAAAAACTTTGAAATAGGCCGTTGTGCCTTAGAAAACTGCTTTGCATATTTTTGTGGCGCCTAAGTTACATTTTTTTCACCCACCCTAAACGGCCCCATTAACTGAGGCCCAAATTGTTAATTTCCTAGCGGAAAAATCGTTTAACGTGCGGGCAAATGGAACGCGTGGAATTGGCACACAGCGTCTGTCATGGCGTCCTCAACGGTTGTGTACAGCCGCGTTTTATATATATATATATATATATATATATACATATTTGGGGTTGGTTCAGTTTCGGGGGTTGGCATTGCATTGTAATCTGTTTTTGTGGGTGGCTTTAGCCAAGAAAATGTTGTACATAGGCAACGACGATGGCTATATTAAAACTGTGTGTATGTATTTATGTGTATATATAAATACTATATAAACTGGGCTATGTGCGCAAAAACATATCACATGTTTTTGGTCTTTTATATAACAGTAAAGCTGCTGTCATTTGCAGGCACTGTGAAGCGTCCGGGCTGAAAACTCGAACTCGAACTCAGGCTTTTGGTACTGTGTCTAGGTCTTTGCAATGTCTGCGACTGGCAGTGTATGTGTGTCAGTGTATGTTGTGTGTGTGTGTGTGTGTGTAGGTGTGTGTGTGGTTGTGTGTGTTTGCTGTGTGTGTTTTTGTTGTGTATGTTTTACTTTTGGGGCGTTGTATTTCTTTTTATTTTTGGTGCGAGGAATTTATGTTGTTGTTACACGTTGTTGGGCGTAGTCGAATGGGGGGGCGCAAAAAAATTGAATTTTGCTAAACGTCTCTTAAGTGTTTTTTTTGGGGGGGGACAGAATATTGCGGAAAATGCCTACAATATGTTTTTCTTTGTTATATTGCTTTGAAGCTTTGCTGTATGCTTTCATATTGTTTTCTTGTTGGATTCTGTTGAAAATAAATTGAGGAAAGTATCTTTTCTTTAAGCAAAATTATATATTTGTTATCGAACTAGATATTCCAGAAAACCCAATCCGAAACGTCCTATTCTTCTCGAAAAAGGTTTGTATATTTCTTGTAGTATTTTAATATCAATTAACTTTATATTATAGAGACTTCGTTGACAATTAATTGAATTATTAGTAAATATTGTAATTAAAACGAATAATTTTTTCTTTCAAATTTAGTTCTTAACGATCACAAAAATAAGCTGCACGAAATTATTAAAAA
The DNA here is from genome assembly GCA_035043045.1 of Hirtodrosophila alboralis. Lineage (NCBI taxonomy): Eukaryota > Metazoa > Arthropoda > Insecta > Diptera > Drosophilidae > Hirtodrosophila > Hirtodrosophila alboralis. The sequence continues at coordinate 76,531 of JAWNNH010000632.1, read as the reverse complement.
CGATAGCTAATTATTATTTAAATGAAATTTCATTTCTTAATTAACAATCTGAACTACATATTTGATTTGATTGTCACATCTACCAAAAGCATCACTTTAGTCTCATTTAATGCCACTAAAATGGCAGTTAAAAATGAGCATAAATTTAATCAATTTAATTGCCGCCCACCTGTCTGCCAATGAGGAAGCAAACATGCTGATTGGACTGTGGGCTGTGCCTCATTTAAACCCCACTTGTCGCACCTTCCCAACCACTGTTAAGCAAATTAAACATCATTGACAGTCGCTGATTAATTGAACCTGCAGCGGGTTTTTTTTCGCTGTTAATTTTAAAGCAATAAAGTGAAAACAAAAATAACAAGCGAAAGAAATGAAAATCGAATAAAACATATTTTTACTGGATCGCATATTAAATGCAATTGTCGTTTGCAGAAATTAATTAAAATGCCAGCAGCAGAATCACTTAACAGGCGTGCTAACATTACGCTGTTAGCGTTGTCAGAGCGCTGTTAAATGCTTTGTCAGAGCGCTGTTAAATGGGAGGAAATTAACTGTTGGCCAGGTAATATTTTTATTAATTAAGACATTTTATTTATCTATTAAATAATTACTTTATTCGTATTTATTGCACTTTAAATGCGCAGTTGCTGACAGCACTCGTCTACAGTGTGGTGTACATGCTAATTCCTCTGTTAGCTGAACTTAGCAGTGCGCTGTTATTCCTAACAGAGCGCGCATCTTAATTGGCCTGTTAAATATTTATTGCTTGCTTAGGTCGCTGCTTCTGTGTCTAAGGGGTGAGGGGATAGCAGTAAGAGGGAGATAGCGATAGCGCAGATAAGCGGCATCATCATCACTCATGTGTCAACAACATGCAATGCGATATGATTATTATTATCTAACAATACAAAATAACAAAACAGCAGCAGCTACTTTTTGCCTGCCCTGTCTGTCTGTCTGCCTCCCTACTCGTAACTGTTTCGCTGTCTCTTTCGCACCACTCTCCTGCTCACTCGCTCTAGGTTGTTGACACTCTTTTAGGATTTGAAAAAACCTTTTGCTTATTGTATCTCTTGTTTTGTATATATTTTTATTTTTTTTTATTTTTTGCCGTTGCTTCTTCTTTGCGTCTTTTGTTCTATGTAAAGCCGGAAAAAGCCAAACCCCGATTTCCTGGCGGTTTACATTTCAATGGGCAATTTTCTTCCCCTAGTTTGAATTGGTTTTTTCCATTTTCCTTTTTATTTTATTTTTTTTATTTGCAAAATGTCTCTGTTTTGGTTTGGGGATAGTTAGGGGGCAGTGACTGTTGTTGATGATAGTTGTGATGGTATTTATCAGGAAGTTCCAGGGCTGCGTAGCAGGTGAAAGTATAAAAATGACTCACGTGGCAAAAACGATCTTGATTTTGATATTTAATTATGTATTATAGATCTTAATTGAAGAGATTGTGATTGGAATAAAACTGTTTCTAAATAAGTAAACTTTAAATCTTCCTTGTTTGCATAAAGCGTAAACTATTAAGAAAACCCTAATAATATGATATATATTTTCCATATTTATTAATTCTTGATTTTAACTCTTAAGACAACTCCTGGCTTCAACTCTCCTTAATATAGAAATCTTCATATTTCCCTTATTCCTTCAACCTTAGCCCGACCTATATTCAAAACAAATTCAATGCACATTTTCTCACAAACCATTTTCTACTTCAATCTTCAATTTGAACTTTGAATATTTATAACATTCGCCTGCATTTGATGACCATATTAATGGCAGACAAACTCCCAAACTCAACGCACTCATTATTTATGCCTCATAATAATAATAATAAAATAATAATTTAAACGCAATGAATTCTGCTTGTCAACAGCAATACAAAATTCTCGAACCTGAGCCGAACTCTGCTGCTCTTCATCATCATCATTATGATAGTGAAAGGAGCAGAGTTTTGCACCCCTAAAAATGTTAAAGTTACCTATAGGTTGTATATGGCCTCGAAATTCTCTATTGCTCTGCTGCGGCTCTATTGTTTGTTTGTTTGACAAAAACCGTTGAGTGAATTGCGTAATGTCTGTCATGATTTATGATTTTTGCATCCATCCCTCTCAGAAATAATCTATCCAGACTACTGACCCATCCTCACATAATTTTCGCTATTTGTTTGCAGCTTTGCCGTTGCTGCTGTCAAGTGATACGTTAATAATTGACATTGGGGTCACTCGAGCCCGTCTTTGCCTGTGGTTTATTGTAGCCAAATATACGAAAATGGGAACTTTGTTTTATATATCTATTTGGATTGAGAAACTGTGAAACAAAACAACAAATTTTACACTCGGCTGGCGTTTTGGGTTTTATGCCTAATGAGTGCGGCACGAGCATTGAATGATCCTAAAAGAGAACATAATTTTTTCGTTTAGATTATGAATTGTATGAGGAATTGACAGCGGCATGTTAAGGTTCGAAATGGTAATTCAATTGATTTTTTATATAAGAATTAATTTCAATTCGAGTTTTGTTTGATTTGAGGCATATTTAACTATAAATAATAATTAGGTAGAAAGTAGAATTCCTAAGCAAAACTTAAGTTAAGTTATAAACGTTTAAATGAATTTTATTATAATCTATACATTTAAAATCTATATATATAAAAATAAATCCCAAAAAATTTATAGATATTCATTAATTGAAAACGGCTGGGCCAATTTAATCAAAATTTGTTTTTGGTTGTTCGTAATTGTCAGGAGAAGCTTTTTACAAAATAAAATATTGCAAAAAAATTTCCTGAAAAGTCGCTAGCGCCTTAACAGATGTTCTCACTGTTAACCCATACAGCACTGTAAACGTATACAGCACTGTTAATATAGCACTGTTACAACAATCACAAAAGGTATTTTTTTTAAAATTAGATACGAAAATAACAATATGCAGTAATTTTAAAATAAATTCAAATTAGGTTATATAATTTAAAGCGCCACTTGAAATAATTTTTATATGGCATTTTGACGTTTGCCGAGTCAAATAAAATATGATTAGTTGATTTTTATATTTATTTATTTCGAGGGAAAGCGTAGCAACGCACGCTTGGTACACTTGCTAGTTATATATTTCAATCTGTTGTTCATTATATTTGTGAGCTATTTAAACATTCAATTCAATTAAAAGTGCAATTCTTACCTTACACTCCAATCGATAGTAGAAATGTTATTTCAATGTTATTCTTATAACATTATCAATTCAATTATTTAATATATTTTAATTTATTTAATTAATTTATATTAACAAAATACAACAAAAAAAGACTTCAAGTACTTTTTACTCAGCCGGAACAGACGTACCACATTACGTATACACAATGCGATTGCTCATATGAGCCAGACAACTACAACGGCTATTAGTAAAACAATGACAGGCAACAGCCTTGCTGTACATGACCAAACATGGGCCAGTTTGTCTGCTGATACTCCCCAGTTACATATATATACATATATATGTTCAGTTCTTTAGTTTTTTTTCTCCATTTTCAGCGAACAAATTTTCGACAAGTTGGCCAGGCCACAGAGAGAGAACGCCTTGAACAGATTAGAGGTGTGTGTGCTTACAAAACACAGATAGATATATCTAAATGCATACATAGAAATATGTATGTAATTCTACAAATGCATATAGCCATAGATATATATATATACATATTTGTACAAACACACGATTGCATTATGCATTCATATTGCATTTGAGTTGGCAGCAAAAGTTTTTTGTCCAAAAAACCTACCAGACATAGACCGAGTGTCTGGCTGAGTACGACTTGTAGACATGTAAATGCAGTATATATATATATGTATATATATCTGCTGTTATGTATATAACTATGTACGAAGATACACGTATGCAGTTATGTCTGCATCTGCGTCTGGCAACCTTGTGTACACACACACTACAAATTTGTACACAAACATTTTGACTTGACAGCAAATTGTTGACATTAACATTAAATATAAAAATAAAGCGTTTAAGCTTTAAGTAACTCTAAAAACTTGAGCACTAAATGTTATTTAACGTGTAATAAGTTGTATTTTAAGACAAATTTTGTGATGAGCTTAAAAACTTTGCAACATTAAACTAAACTCAAAATGATAATAGCTTTTGTATCTTTTGGCATTTGATTGCAATATTTTTAAGGTAATGCAAATTGGTTATAAGATATCCTAAATCGTGTTGTGGCTATATTATCTAAAGACATAATGTAATGTCGCAGGGCGATAATAAAAAAACAACATAATATTTATCAAACTCTAAAGTAAAGCGATTAATGACAAATGTGGGCATCTTGGGCTCTTAAAACTTTTAAGCAATGTAAAGTTAATTTATAAATTTCTATATAATTTATTATGCAGTTTAATTTATGTTAAAAATAATAAAGTTACTTTATAAATTTCTATATATTTTTATTATGCAAATTAATTGATGTTAAAAATAATAAGAAAACCTAAAGTTATTATAAAAAATACAAATAGTAGTCTATTAATTGCAATCAAACCTTAATAAGAATTTAAAGTAAAGTTAATATATAATATATATAATTTAATATATATATATATATATATATATATATATATATAATTTATTATGTAGTTTCATTTATGTTAAAAAATATAATACAACCTAAAATGATTGCAAAAAAGTTCAAATGTAATCTTACAATTGATTTTCTTGCGATTGCAATTAGATCTTTATAATAATTTAAAATAAAGTTATTTATATATTTCTATATAATTTATTATGTAGTTTAATTGATGTTAAAAATAATAAAGTTAATTTATAAATTTCTACATAATTTAATATGTAGTTTAATTGATGTTAAAAATAATAATAAACCCTAAAGTTATTATAATAAATACAAATAGTAATCTTATAATTGATTTTCATGCGATTTTAATCAAATTTTGATAAATTTTTATCTAATTTTGTATGCTGTTTAATCGATGTAAAAAATTATATTTAATTCTAAATAGATTAGAAATAGAACCAATAGTAGTCTTAAAATTCATTTTCCTGCGATTGCAATCAAATCTTGATAAGAATTTAAAGTAAAGTTAATTTTTAAATTTCTATATAATTTATTATGTCGTTTATTTGATGCTAAAAATAATAAAGTTATTTATAAATTTCCATATAATTTATTATGTAGTTTAATAGATGTTAAAAATAATAATAAACCCCAAAATGCTTATAAATATTACAAATAGTAACCTTACAATTAATTTTCATGCGATTGCAATCAAATCTTGATTAGAATTTATTCTATAATCTCTCATATGAATTTATTCTATAATCTCTCATATGTTTACTCCATCTCTGACTATGCTAATTGATTAGCTGTATTGGCTTGGCATATGCCAAACAATTTTCTTGCCTGCCTGGCAATGCAAAAAAAAAAAAAAGATACAAAACGAAAAAAAAGATACACTCGAATGACAAACGAAGCGTAGACAATAAGCAAAAGTAACACTAAGCCTATTGTCTGTGGCCCAAAGTGCAATACAAATAAGGCGCGATGGAGAGACACTAGAGAACTGTAACTGTAGTAGTACCAAATACCCTGTACCGAGTACCCAATACCCAGAGAGTTGACAAAGACTCAGACGTTAGGCTGGATTAGCCCAGTTTGAATCCGAGTTCAAAATTTTGCAGGTACGCCGACAGCTGAGAAACACTCGAAAGAACACTCATGAATGAAGTTTTGCAACAATTTTTCTTTTTGTTGTTTGTTACAGTTGATATTATACTCCTTACTCCTGATTTTGTTGTGCTTAGTCCTTAAGATACATGTTGGCGGCGTTGGCGGCTTCCTTACAACACTCAAAGAGGTGTTGCTTTGTATATATATTCATACTTAGGAGTTCGATGGTTTCTGATTTTTCAGTTTCTTTATTTTTATATTTTTTTTTGCTTTTTAGCGCTCTTTAAGATTTTAATCTGAGCCGCTTGTTTTGTTGCTGTTGTTGTTTTTGAGTTGCAGCCAAGTAGAAAATCTCTTGGCTTGGCTGCGAGTGTGAGAAATTAAAATGTCATCAAGATTGTCATCATTGGTTATTTGATGTGACAACTGCTGAAACAGTTTATTTTTGATTCCCCTTTTTTATTTGGGATTCTTCTGGACTTAACGTTGTTCAAGTTTAAATGTTGTCAATTTTAACAAGATTCGAGTTGCAGATAAATATCAATGACATCAGCGATTGAATATTTGAAGGAATATTAACAAAGTGTGCCGACTTTAAAAATTTAATAATAAGAAAAAATACAGCTAATATTATTTAGAAAAAACTCTAGAAATTTGTGTGCTAAAAAAGCAGCGATTTGGAATTAATTGTTTTGTTGAATATTATCATGAAATAATTGGAATTATTTGATGTCTAATAGTGTAATAATATTCTTGAGCACAATTAATTATGCTGCTACTTTAATTTTCGTAGTGATTTAAATAGAATTTAATGCTGTGAATCAGTGTGTTTTAATTATGCTTTAATTGGAATTTTTTTAAATATTTAATAGCGTATTTCTTATAGCAAAAAAATTTTTAACAAATTGGGAAAACTTATAGTTAAAGATCGCTTTAGTCAATAAAATTAAATTTTTATGAAGAGAATAATATAAAATAATTTTATTAGATCGTAAATATAAAAGTAATGAATATTTGTTTATATATTTTTGGCATAATTTCTGTGATAAGTAGCTATTTCAAAGTTTTAACTCTTCTAGACATATTTGATTTTAAAAAAAAATATTTTTAAATATTATAAAGTATATTTTAAATATTTTAGTCATAATTTCTATAAATATATCACAAAACTCATAAATAATTTAATTTTTTAAGACAGGACAAGGGTAAATATTTTTTTTACCCAGGGCAAAAGCAAATATTTTATTTGTGAGCTCCTTTTAATGTTGCTAATTTTTATATTTTTGCAACTAAATTAAAAATATTAATATTTTTGTTTTAAAGCAAACTAAATAATATACAGCTACCTGCCTTAATTGAGCATAAACTTTAACTATTTTAAAATATATATATAATTATTATAAAATTTTAATTTTAATTTTCACACACTTTCACACTTCCTTTCTAACTCTTGCTGTGTGCTGTCAATATTGCCTAATGAACACATCAAAACAACAACTAAAAATTGCATTTATGTATATCTTAGTAAAAATATATCACATTTAGTGTTAACAAATTGGTCAACGCCCCGAAGAACACATATATTGAAAAAGTATCGCATCACACAACGCCCCAGAAAGTGTTACCTCAATGGCTCTTTGTCCACTTACAGTTGAATGCGCCCTGTGCCCAAAATATTAAAAAAAAAACAAAAATACAGTTTTTGAAATTTGAGCAGGCTGAGAAAAAACCAAAAATTGTGGTAGGCAGCAGGCAGACCACTGAAAAACTGGGCCCTGAGCATGGCACTGAGATACGCGACAAACGCGTATCTGTCAGATACAAGTACTACGAGTATTTGCAGTAGCCAAGCCGTCGGCAATGCGTCATAGCCAAATGGCTGTGGGCCCGTTTGGTGTAATTTTAGCCAAGTGTCCGCCTGGCTGTCACAGCATTCAACATGATTTGACAGCCACATGTCATACAAGATTTGTGTTTTGTTTTCAAATGGCAGGGCACAAAACCCATTCTATTTACGTTGATTTGCCTCTAATTGCATTGACAATGTTTTTACAATAAATTGCGTGCGCCACACTGAATTTACTATTTGGGTTAAAACAATCACAATTTATGCTTAAATAAACAAACAGAGGCGTTCGTGTGTGTATATAAATATTGTCAAGCGTAACAAATTTACAAGTTAGAGTATATTTAAAAAAACATTCGAAATGTCTGTGCAATATGCAAAATTAAGCTGATTTGACAAGCACGCTTATAGATATATAGTCATATAGTAATCATATACTATTGTTTTTTATATACAAAAAATATATGAAATAAATACGTGTTGATCTTGTTTCAGCAGGCAACAAATTTTTTTGAGTTGAGCTCAATTTTGCTTAATACTCTTTATACATTTTTGAGCTGTATAAATTGCAAATAAATTATGAATTTTTAATTTCTTTATTTTTAGCTGTTATTTGCTTTATTTAAAAATTTTGAATATTCATGGTGAGAGTCAATATAGTATACTATAAATTAAATTTAATCTTTTGTAGTTTTTACTTATCAAATAATTAAGATTGATCTTTTACCTTTGTTATTCTATTTATTTATTTAAATGCAAAGATAGAATTTGAATTTTTTTGCTTTTTTAATATTTTTAATTTAATATGAATCCCTAGATTTACTCTTAAATTAGTTAATTAAAATTGCTTTAAATTAATGCATTTTTTCTGCCCTATTATTACAGCTAAAATTTAGAATTATTTTTATATAATTTCAAAACACTTTTTATGACATTTAGCTGTATTATTATAACACCTCTTAGAGCATACGCTGTTCAGTTCTTTATTGTGTCTTTAAGCACACTTTTATTTTTTATAAATTCTTTTGCTTTTCGTTTTTGGGTTGTTAAACATTTTTTGCTCATTTATATATATATATATGAATAATGATTTCATTTTTCCCATAAGCTAATTTATACAAGTGGATGTGGGGCATGTGGGGCCCTTGGCGCGATTTAGAGGATTAGTCAGGCTTGCTTTCATAATTCTCAAAAAAAGAATACAGAAGAAGAAGAAACGAAGGAGACTACACTCTACACTACCTGTAGCCTCTACCTGTATCTACGTATTATACTCGTGTGTGTGTTTGTATATCATCTGCATGCAGATATAAAAAATATGCAAGATGACAGTTTAATTTTATGGTTTGTCTGCTGCTGATCAGTTCTTTATGCGTTGAAATTTTATTCTGGCCCCGGCAATTTTTGCCTTGACTTCTCTGGGTATTCAGGATTCCCCCTTCTCCTGCTCCTGCTCCTCGTCTGATTTCTTAGCCACCTACATAACTACTTGAGTTCAGGGGAATGCTGGTACGTGGCTACTTTTGGGTGATGATATTTTTTTTTTTTTTTTGATTTTTTTTTTGTGCTGCGGCATCTTAGGAATTTAATTAATTTAAGCGGGATTTCTATGACAAATGGGCGTGGCTAAGCAGCGAGTTATGCCGAAAAGCGCGCTTAGTATGCTTGAAAAATATTTCAAGTGTGTGCTAATAGTTGTTGCCACAGGCAACACAACAAAATACTACTCTATATATAAGATCTAAACAACAATGGCTGCCACCAGCCAAAAAAAAATAAGCCTCATTTATTAACTAGCCCCCGTTGCACGTCACAATAAGCAGCTTAGCCACTGAACCATTCTACAGAGGGTGCCACATTTTGAGGCACAGAAAGAGACAGAGACAGCGACAGAGGGTGAACATTGAAAACATTATGCAACAACTTACGAATACTACATATTTATAACTACTATTATACAAAATGGCTACTTAGCTAATAGACCTAAACAACAAACAACAAAAAAAGGGTTGTCAAATTTAAACCCCTGTAGTTTTTTTTTAAATGAAATTATAATGCCCGAAAAACCTATATAGAAAAAAAATGTATATAAAAGTGTTTTGACATTTTCAAAAGTGCGTGGCATAGTTTATAAAATTTGTGTGTCTATATAGCAAACAACCCCTGCTATAAAGCGTAACGACAGATCAGGGAGGAAACCCGGAGAACAACTGCGCCGTAAAGGGGTGGTGCTAATTATAATGCATATGCATTTGCTAGATTAATATGAATATGCATATGGGTTCCATGAGGATAATAAAGGTTTATCAAGCATTGAGTGAAAAATGGCAGGTAATAATTTAATGTTAATCAAAAAAATGGATGCGTAGACCTAAAGTGCTTATAAGGACAAAGAAAAAGTAGTAAATAAAATACAAATAAGAAATAATGTAAAATGGAACATAAGAGACTAACTCTCCCAGCCTAAAAGGGAATATAAGGGACTAGCTCTCCCGGCGTGCGTTGCTACGCTCCCGCTCAAAAACAAAACAAAACACCAAAAAAGAGGCGTAGAAGTTAGTAATTAAGAATTTTTTTATAAAATTAATTAACAGAAGGTCATAAAAGAGTGAAAATATATAAAACAGGCAGAAGACATTACATCCGACCACAATAAACTCTATAATTACTTGATCAGCATCAATAGTTTAATCGATTTGGCTCTCTCCATTCGTCTGTATTAATGCGGTATTATTGTATTAACTAGAGACATCAAATTCTGTATGAAGGTTCCTTATATTATACGCAGTTAAAATTTATTTAAATTTTCAGATACTCCCCCACAAAATCGATCTTATTTTTAAAATGCTGTACAAATCATAAATTTCGTATAATAAACTCCTAAGTTGTTGAAGAAAATATTTCCTAAGCATCTAAAAAAAATTAATATACATAATTCCCAGTTTCTTTTATTTTTAATTTATATATCTATTTATTATTATTAGGGGAGGGATTATTGTACCGCGACCTATTAGATCTATTGTACCCCTTATATATTTATTAAATTAATCTATTTTATACTCTTTACAGAATAAAATCTTGGTACATTTACACTTAAAGCAAAATTTACAGAAAGGCACAACATTTACCCAGCTTTTCAACAATTTCCCAATATTTCTTTACTATTAATCACAAGCTCAAAAGTTTGTTCCCACTTTGATAGCTGCACGAGAACTGCATAGCAATTCCAATTTATATTAAAAAAAAATAAAAGAAAACTTTAAAGAGTTATGCAGCAAGTAATAATAGCAATCAACATATTTAACTAAAAGTTATAAATCTTTCACTTTAACTGCAGTCAACTTTTCTAGTGTTCACTCAACTGCACACTGCACTGAAAAAGTGAGAGAACATTGAAAACATTTTAAAATATCTCTGTCTGTCTAGAGTCAGAAAACTAAACCAACATCCACAGTCCGACTGTCAAATACTTGAACCACAAACAAAATTTATATACTTTTTTTTTACTTTCGACCGCTCTGGTCTCCATAAATCTGCAGTTTCGAAGGCGTTGTCATAAAAATAACATTTGAATAATTCAGTGAATGGCCGAATCGAAGATATGTATAATATCCCCCTGTTACCCCGCTGTTAATCGAGTGTCATGTTAAAATTGGTCACATTTGGCACTTTTAATTGAGCGAAACGAATGAAAAACACGATGAGCATTGTACGTGTATACTAGCTTGTTTTGGAGGGACGATGGACAAAACCAGGTTACAAACGAGCCAATGACGAATTCCTGTATATCATATTCCGGCTAAAAATGCATTCGTCATTAGCCAAGGCTGTTCACTGTGGAAATTCAGAAGAGAAAGATATATATAGAGACCTAGGATCGTCCAAAACTGTGAGCGTAACTAATTGATTTTCAGAGTTTTAGAGTGCGACGACGACGAAGTCAGCACGAGACTGAGATCCTGGCAGCACACTGTGCAGAGACCACGGGACAGGAGAGGTGTACAGGTAGAGAGGGAGAGGGAGTAGAGGGAGAGAGAGTGTGTAGGTAATCAGTCCCCGGGGCATATCGCAGGTTTTTGCCTTTGCATTGTTCTGCATTGGCCCCGAAAAACAAATTCTGAGAAGTAAACAGCAAACAGTCAACATTTAATGCGCAAATATAAAAAGTTATTTTCAGTCTTTGCTGTCTGTCTCACTGTCGCACTGTTGTGTCTTGTTTGTTTGAAAATCGTTGAACCCGCAATAAAGTCATCAATCATTGACATTTGCAGCATTTGATATCTTGTCTGTAGAATTTGAAAAATTATGCGGCTTGGCGCCGAATTAGCAAAAAGCGCTAACAGCGTGCAAATGTTCAACGCGCTGTTAACTAACAGCCACAGCCGCAGCGGCAGCCAGCGCTTCAAGCTAAATAAATAAGGGGAAAATATTACAAGCAACAAAAACAACAACAACAATATTCCCAAGTGCATAAAATGTTTTGCCAGCTAGTACAAGTTCATAAAAGACTCATTAAAAAAGCACTTGAGCTCAATTAAATCGAGTGGCGGAATCAGGAAGCGAAGCTAATCAACGTTTACAAGGGTCGACTCCGCCAGCAAGGACATTGTTAAATGCACAACGCTGAACTTTGTAAAAACCAACAAGGAGCACAAGGCTGTTGTTGTTGTTATTGCACTTGCTAAGCTACGAGGCGAGAAAGAAAGATGGCTGAAAGGGGGGCGTGAGGGCACTGAGCGAACATAAACATAATGAGCTTGGCAGCATCAACTGCAAAACTAACCACAAAGTTGTTGGCCATTTGAAGCAGCTGGCTTCGTTGTAGGTGTTAATGAATAAAGTTGTTGTTTGTGGTGTAGCAGCCGCAGGAGTGCAACGACAAAAAAAAGCCAAAGAGAGAGAGAGAGAGAGCGAAAGAAAGAACCATGTAAAAACCGCACACCATGATAAACGCCATTCATGTAGCTCCACACACACACATACAGCCAGACAAAGCTGCCGGGCAAGGTGTCAACTGTAGAGGCCAGCAATAACAATGCAGACAAACGTTGATTGTTTGCAGTTGTTGTTGTTGTTGGAGTCTGAACCGTTGGCCATTGCAAGAACCAGCAGACGGCGACGGGCAACTGACAAGCAAGTGCAAAGTTAACAGAGATGAGATGAAAAAAGTAAACAGCGAGTGGACAGTGAGTGCAATGAAAAACAGTAACAATTTTATAGGCAAACTTAAGCAGACTAGACTTAGCAGAGTTAGCTTAACAGCTAATGTAAGCTGAAATCAAAATCAAAGTAAAACTTTAAAAGAGTTTTAATTGATAGACAAGGAATATTAAAACGTTAAAACTGCTTTCTAACCAACCCGTTTACATAAAATGCAGCAAATAAAAAAAAAATAACACATAAATATTAATTATTTTGTGCATAAAACCTGTTAGTTTATAGCTAGTATACTTGACTATCGGAATGCTATTTATTATGATTTTGCGCCTACAAAATAATAATAAAAATATATTTTTAATAAACCACAACACAAACTATATATTATATTTTTAATAAAAGAGCCAGCATATAAAATAATATTTGTTATTCAATTTATGTCACACAAAAAAGACAACAAACTTTTAAAAGCCCACACGCTAGAGGGGTAAAGGGAAAAAGCATATTGTGTGTAAGGCTAAAATTAAAGCAAAAACAAAATGCGTAAAATATGCCAAGCAATATAAACGCCATTTTGTGTATGGACTGTGCGTACTGCGTATTGTTGTTATTGCTCTTTGCTTTTGCTGTTGTTGTTTTTGTTTATTTTTTAGCCAGTCTGGCAGCGTTGTCTGTTATCTTTACTCGCTCTCTCTCTCTCTCTCTTTCTCTCTGTCTGCTCTCTTTATTTATGTGCAAGGGCGTAGTCAGCTATGCTACAAAGGGGACATCCTGAATGGTTTTTTATTTATATAAACATATTAACTATAAATTGTCATAAACTTAATGTCATTTGTATTTGGCTTTTCTAATGAAAACAGCTGTTGTGTGGGGGGTTCAATGCGCCCCCTTATCTACGCCCTTATTTTTTTCTATTTTGTCTGTTCTTTGTTGGTCTGTTTGTATGCTTTTAATAGACGGAGGCTGTGTTAAAGCCACACCAGGATAATACGCCTACGCGTCACTTCAATGCTCGCTCTCTCTCGCTCTTTCTGTTAGCTTTGCTGCATTTGTTGTTGCTTTGGCTTTCATTTTCTCCCCATTTCTTGTTGCTCCTGTTTTTGCATTTTCATTATTCTGCACATGTTTTGTTTTTTCACATGTGTGTGTGTGTGTGTGTCTGTTTTTGCTTTATTAAAACGAGTGGAGCAATTTTAAAGCAATTATATTTGGGTTTGCCACTCGGCTACCCTCACGAATTCCTATGCCAGGTCATAAAAACAATAATAATACAACAAAAACTAAGCAAAACAATGCAATAAGTGTTTTTAATTGCTGACTTAATTGTTTTTAATGCTTGGCAATATAGTCACTAAAAATTGAGTTTTTAATGAGCTAAACACGCTTTTCGAATTGTTTGCATGTTTGTTGTCAATCCGGCTATAAAAGTTAAAAAAAAAAAGTTTTTCCATTAATATGGCTTAGTCAAAGCTGCGCCGACAAGCAGCAAATATTTGATATTTTAAAAAAAAATTCCTAACAAAAATATGAAAAACATTGCATAAAAATATAATAAATGTTTATCCAAAGTGTTGACGTTTAGGCCCAAAAAAAAGAGAGAAAGGTACAAAGCATTGAAATATATATGTACATAAATCTACTGCAAAAGATATTGTACACATACATTTTGTGTGCGCCAATAAAAATTCAAGAAAAAAAAATGTAAAAAAAGCTTTTCAAAAAATCAAAGTTATTTTTAAAAATTCACAATTAAAATTTAAATGTTAAAGAAACTCGTAAAAAAAATCAAAATTATTTTTAAGAGCTTAAAAAAAAGTGCAATAAATATTTCACAATTTTATTCTCCCATTTTTGCTCAGTGTAAATCAAAATTTGTCTAAGAATTTAAAACAAAATAAAAAGCCCTTATTTAAACCCTTTTTTGCTCAGTGTAAATCAAAATTTAACTAAGAATTTGATACTAAATCAAAAAACCCTTAAGTACAACAATTTTTATGTTTCTCTAAACTTTGCATAAAATTAGCTATAATCTTTTAACAAATCTTGGCTCGCTTAACTTCACAAAACCGGTAAAATTGTAAAAAAAAAATAAAAATAAAAATAAAAATCAAATCCCCCCACACACACCACAAACAAATTCGAAATTTTAATGAGCTTGAAATTTATACACAATTGAAATACAAATCATTTTTTTTTTTTGGTATTTGGTTTTTGTTCAATTTATTGCGGTAAAGATACAAATTTGAAAGATACAAATTTCTTTTGCACACTCATTGAAAGGTAATTAAAATGTTTGATTCGATTTTCGATTTTCTCGAACATAGAGCATAGACTCGGATCGCCATATTCGAAATCGATTGACGCACACTGATCTTTTTTTTTATTTTCTATTTTGGTATTATTTATATGGTATTCTTTTTGTGTATATGTATTTTTGACTAATTTCTAGAATGATGCAGCATAAATGTATATTGAGTACATGATTGGCTGGATTTATATATAATTTTATTTTATTTTTTTTTTTAAATTTTTTTACATTTTTTTTGAAGTATCCGACGGAAAACACAACTTCATTAGAGTTGGGCATTTGGGAGGCCTTTAACCCGCACAGCCACTTGACTTTAGACCCTCTCACACATTCTCTATTAACCTCTCCCTCACTCTCTCCCTCTCTCTCTCTCTTGTTCTTTCTCTATTATATTTGCTCTCTTTCAGTTTTGTACGCCTCGCATATAAATCAAAATTCAATCAGTTATGTTTTTGGGTTTTGTTTAACCTCCTTGACTGTTTGTTTGTTTTTATTACATTGATACAAACACACACACAGTCACACACACTTAACTACTGTATGTGTGTGTGTTTGTGTGTCCTGACACGTGTCAAAACTTCCGCTTGTAATCGCACGGAAATACTTCTAGCCACTTTCGTGCCCTGCAATCCAAAAAATATTGCACATTTGCCCAAAAATCGAAACTGGGGTAAAATATCAAAAGGGAATAAACATTTTTGCAAAATTCACATTCAAAGCATATATATACCCTCTTGGATTTTGGATTTTCTGTTTTTGGTATTTTGGGCACTCGCCATGCTACATTTAACTTTTGATTTAGTTTATGCAAAAGAGCGTTGAAATACACAAGTTATTTATGAGCATTGAAAAGCTGCCAGAATGATATGTGGCCCAGCTCTCTCAACTGTGACAGATAAAACACAATTGTTTTTAGTTAAATATGTGTGATAAGAGAGTTAATACTACTACTACTGATGTGGTGTAGACAGTTTTGAGTTTAGAGATTAAAATTGTTTAAATTAAAGCATTTTAAATGCATACAGAAGAAGCAATTGCAAATGGAATTATTTTAATTTTTACAATGTACTTTATCTAATGGTTTAACTGGTTTTTGGATTATATTATTTATATTATATTATTTATATATTTATTCCTGGTAATTCAAGTCTACATAATATATATTTCTTTTTTTATTTATATTTATATTCAGTTTAGTCTGGAATATATCGTAACTTTAAGTTAAAGTTGTTTTAGTGTTTGCCCGCGAAGTATATTCAAGCTAATAGCTATTTTCGGAAAAGTAATTTTGTAATCTATATAATTATATATTTAGTATAGCCAACTAGCGTAAATTAGTACATTATTCAACACTCGACAGTATTTATAATTAATCAACAGCATTTGAAATTTATATATTAATTCAAATCATGCTGCTAACTTATTGCAAGGGAGCTGTCAACTCACTGCGTTGTCAAATTTAAAACAATTCAATTTATCTGTTTGATAAATTTAACTTCATGATAAATAGAAAACTAAATAAATTGTGTTGTACTTAAAATACAAAAAAAAAATTTAGCTTTTTGATAAGTATTATTTTTTAAAGAAATGCCTGAAGAAATTGTAAATTAAAAAATATTAAAAATTTTCAAATGTGAAAATTAAGAAAAGAAAATAAATTAAAAATTAAAAAAAATAAAAATACAATTACATTGTATAGAAAACTGATCTTAATAATAAAATGTTGTTTCACTATTCAGAAACTAAATAAAATTTTGAATATGAATTATTATAAATTATCTAGTTCTATCTCAAAGCATTCTTTGGAGATTATAATGTTCTAGCCAAAGGAATTGAAATTAAGTTTGAAACTAAAATATATTATATATTATATTAACAATTCATTAAATTTAAAATAATAATAATTTTTACTAAAGTAGAAATGCATAAACTAAAAAATATTGGTCACAAATTATATTAAATAACGAATCATAAACAAAATCATAAATTAAGCAATTTGTATCTGGTTCTAACTAACTATCTTAAAGAATAATTCCCTTGTTTTTCTTGGCTAAAACTAATTAAATAATTTCTAAAAATAATAGTTATTGAAAACTTAAACATTTTCTTTATATTTAAAAGTAATATATTTTAATAAACAAATGCTTTTTCATTAGCGGGAAACTATATAAAATTGCGAATATGAATTATCATGAATTAATTAATTTGTATCTAGTTCTATCTATCTTAAAGAATAATTCTCTTGTTTATATTTTCCAAAAATAATAATTATTATAAATTTCAACATTTTCTTTAGAATAAAAGTTGAAATCACAATTTTCTCCTTTGACACTTTTTAATTTCTTTCAGGAATCTTTCAAAGAGTTTTAATGATTATCCCGAAGTTCAGGAGTTGTAAAGTCAAAAGATAAAACGGAGTTAGATCCTTTGGCTAAGCCGTTGAAAAGTCGAAGTCAAGCCTTCAGGGATTTATATACATATATACGATGGGAAAGAACAAATATTGTATAGAAAAGGCAAACACAAGTTTTGAGGATTTTCACGAAAGGATTAGCCGAATTTACAGGTGGTAAATGTAAGAAGGACTTAGGCCAGATAAATGTGGGCGTGGGCGTGGGCCTTAGGCAGTGTAGGGTTAACCCCGTTGCAGGATATGTTTGTATCTTTTGGTTAACTGTTAACTTACCCGTATGTGTGCGTTTGTGTATCTTGAGATTCTCGCTGCGTGCAAAGACCTTGCCACAGCCGGGATGGGGGCAGGCAAAGGGCTTCTCGCCGGTATGGACGCGTATATGATTAACCAATTTATATTTGGCCTTGAAAGGACGTCCATTGCGGGAACAGCCAATCCAGAAGCATGCATGTGTAGTACACTCCGGCCCCCCCACATGCTCCACAGTCAGATGCGTGACAATCTCGTGCATCGAGTGAAAGATCTTGTTGCATGTCTTGCGGCTAGATTGTTGTTGCTGCTGTTGTTGTTGCAACAAACCCGGCTGATCTGGATCTATCCACAGGCATTGCATCTCCTGCTTAACACTGGACGTTGCCGACGTCGGCTGATGCCGCATATAACGTAGAAAGGCGCCCGCGCCCGCCGGATGCATGGCGGACATGGCATGATGCGGATGATGGGCGGCATGGGCGTGTGCCGCGGCGGCATGATGATGTGCCGCATGCACAGCCGACGGAAAATTACCATGATGATGATGCTGGGCATACGGATGCGTTGCATAATCCGCCGCCATGCGCATCTGATGCTGATGATGATGATGATGATGACTATGAAATGGATGCTGGCCAAAGCTGCTGCTCAGCTCCGCAGCAGCGGCCTGAGCCGGAAAACTGGAGAATAACATGGAATCCGCACTGGCAGCTGAGGGCGCTGTGGCCACTGCTGCCACAGCTGCAGCAGCGCCGGCATAATCCGTGGCATCGCCACGTCGACCCAGGAGAAAGTCACGTGAGGCATAGCTATTGAAATGGCCGTAACCGGAATTTTGATATGCCGCCGCTGCAATTGAGGTGGAGTCGGCGCTGCCCTCCAGTTGTTGTTGTTGTTGCTGCTGTTGTTGCTGTTGTTGTTGCTGCTGTTGCTGCTGCTGTTGTTGCTGTTGCTGCTGCTGTTGTTGCTGTTGCTGTTGTTGCTGCTGTTGCATGTCATGTTGCTGATTGTTGCCGCTGTTGCCGCTTGTTGTATTGGGCGACATGCGCAGCCCATAGCTGGCCAAATGATGCTGCGCGGGCTCTATAAATGCGTTCATCATCATTTTGTCAATTTTTGTCAGTTTTTGTTTAACCAAAAAATTACACTTTGAGCCTACAAATTGCCCATCACACACACACACACACACAACACAAAATATAAGCCCTGGCTATATATCTTTATATTTTATTATTTTTTGTATGTATATATTTCTTTTTGCTTTTATTATTGTAGCACTTGCAAAAACGCGCGCGCGTTTTTATTTATTTATTTTTTGCCTATTCAAAACTCGCGCGAACACCGGGGTGCGTCCAAACGTCACAAGATTCGCAGCAGGACTGAAAATGTAATGCAGCGCTCAGAGTTCCATCGCGAACTGATTTTCACAGTGTGTGCGCGCACATTGGGCTGTGCCCAAAACCAGTATACACCAACACACACAAGCACGCAAACGCACACACACACGCACACACTAAAAGCCAACCACCAATGAAAGGGCGTGTCCACAATTTACCATAAAAGCAGCAGAGGGACCAGCGGCACTGTGTGTGCGACAGAGCGAGAGAGAGAGCGCGCGCCTTAACATTGTGGTGAATTGCCATAATGCCATATAACAGAAGGCAGGTGAGTTTTATGTTATTGCCGCTGTTAAAAGCAAAGTGGGTGCAACAAAACAAAATAATTGAACTTATTCAATATTTATTTATTTATAATGAAAATTAAAACTAATAACAAATAAAAAACGTTAAATTAATTTAAACAAAGGCTTAAAATTGAAAGAAATAGATTTTTCAAGCACTAACCTAGTTAAAAATAAATTGAGCTTAAAACTGAACCAAATAAGTTAACTTATTTACTTATTATTGATTTATAATGAAAATTAAAACCTAATTACAATTAATTAGCGTTATATAAATTTAAATAAAGCCTTTAAATTATAAATATATATATATATTAAAATTTAACTTAATAAATAATAAATTGATCTTTAAAATAATTTTAATACATTTTTAATGAGTGGATTATATATAATCAATACCTGTGCGTTGCCAAATATTAAATAAGCTATAAACTATAAGCTAATAAGCAATATTTAAATATATCATTTGTTTTTTTTTTATATTTAGATTTATTTATTAGGGCATACGGGAAGCGCCAAATATCCCCTTTGTGAACTTCTATTTTTTATTAATTCGGCTCTGTTAGGCGCAACGGCTAATCGCTTTTAGTTAGCTGTTTCTAAAATATTTCACATTCTATCAAGTCTAAGTCTTTAAATATGGTTTAATTATTTTTGTACATCATAAAAATGATCCTCGCAGCAAAAGCTGTTAAGCTTAAACTGCCGCGCTCTGTTAATTAACAGCGAAACTTCGGCTGCTGTCGCGCTCTTGCTGTCCTTTTCTATACACCTTTAGCCCATTCCCCACTCGCAAGCGTGAGCAATGCGACGACTGTGTTGTATTTTGTCGTGGTGAGTTGCCATAAACTGTCGCAAGTGCGAACGTAAGGCATATACAAAATGGCTGCGCTGGCAGCTCTGTCGCATGCGTGTGAGCAGCAAGACTAGCTATGCAACACTGCCCGGTCTCCAATTGGAGTTGCAAAGCATATAGCCATTGCAGTCGCACGCACTAAGCAACCGGTTTGTGCAAACACCCACTTAACGTGTGTGGGCGTACGGGCGGGTGAGTGGCGCTTAAGGCAAGCGCGCGACATGCGCCCAACACACGTGGCTGTCATTGGCATTTCCCCGGGCAGCCAATTGAAAACCAAGCTGCATGCAACTGCAACCAAGTAAATATTGCGGCGATTGCATTAATTGCAACTCACATATTTAAACATTATTGTTACTTGTCGCCTTGGCAGCCATTTTGTATACGTTTAGCTTTTAGTTTGGGGTTATGTTCAGCATCTTTGGCGCCATGTTAGTTTATCTAAAAATTCCAATTTCAATTTTTCGCTGCTGTGTTTATTTTATTGATTTTAATGATTTTAGCCACATTTCGATGTATTTGTTTATTTAATTGGAAATGAAAAACGCTTTTACGCCGTTTGCGTAATGAAGACATAAATTTTCATTAGTTTCAGTTCGATTTTGTTGTTTTTTTAATTTATGGAATTTCAAATAAGCTAAATGGTTTTTTTTTTTGGTGCCAATTGATGGGGCACAGTTTTCAAAAGCTTTTCGCTGTGCCAAGTGGTTCAACTAATTGGTTTTTCGATAATGATGCCCATTGTTAGCGTTTATTTAAGTGATTGTTTTTTGTAGTTGCTAAATATTTAAATTTTGGTATTTTTAATCAAGGCACTAAGCAATAATTGTGTTATTTAATAAGTCTTTTTGTTTGGCAGTTAATTTAAGGCCTAATATATTTGGAATTACAATCAGTTTGCAATGTGTTGTGAAATTATATCTCTGCTTGTCTGAAACTAACCTAAGCACATTTTGCTATATTTATTGAAGCTTAAGCAAATTTAATCGATGCATTTGTTGCTCCTAGTAACAAAAATAATTTTTAAAAATTTATCTATTTTTTAAGACTTTTTTAAACAAAAAAAAAATTTTTTGTAATTTTTTTTATTAGTAAATTTAAATATTTTATTATAACTTGCGTGTTAATAAGCCGATATAAAAAAGCAATATTCCAAAACATAGCTAATATATAGGCGCAAAAATTCTTTATTTACACTTTCTACATAAAGCTTATAGTTTGGCAGTTATTACCATTTATATGGCCGACAAATAAATTTTCTGCAACAATATTTATCATATATATGCGTTCAAAAATTCAAATAAATTAAATAAAAATTAAAATAGTTTAGTTTAGCAACTAAATCAAATAAATACACTAATAAGCTGTCAATTAAGCTATCATTTATAGAAATCTAGGCATATATACTCAAGTTACAGCAATTTGTATGATTAACACATAAAAAAAATTCCACTTCCTGATCTTAAGAGAAAAATTAACAGTCTCCGCTTTGCGCCAGAAAATAGCTAAACCTTTCTTTTATTTTTTAGCTTTTTTTTGCATTAAGCTCCTAAACTTTATGCCAACAAATTACCGCTAAAGGCAATTTTTTTATGCATTCAGTTTGCGCTTATATAGAGTATACTTAAAGTTCTCTTTAGAATCTTTCCGAACATTCTCAACCATATTTGCTTTTAGCTAGCATTTCATTGGCTCTTTAAGGCATGCCACTTAATGTTGCAAAAATACGGCTTATGGCTTTGTAGTGTGGCAATTAAAAGTCGCACAAATTGTGACATTAAATGTCATTGGGCAATGGCCATCAAAGTTGCTATTAAAATGTCAAAACATAGCCAAGAGCTGAGCTGCTTGCCATTTTTGGGCTCCGGGCAAAGACCATAAAAAAAAACTGAATGTTGCACTTGCAACAACAACAACAACTCTGGGGGCCCATCCCGTGGCGCATCAAGCGGCAGTTGTCATTTGAAATGAAGCCATTGCTCCACATTGTGGGGCAGAGTAGAAGGAACGTTTGCAGCTTTCGCCACATGACTGAGATGTTGGCTTTTGCTGATGATGATGATGATGATGATGATGGGGCACAGGCCTCCTAGTCGGGCCAAGTGGATTTCTAGCACATGGCGAAACGAGGCGCATAAATAATGCAGCAGCCAAGCCACTTGAAAATTGAAAACTGCAATAAACTTGCCACAGAATTTTTCCTACAAAACAATAACAATATCAACAACAACAAATTAGAAATTGTGAAAAATGTAAATAAACATTGAGGCAAAAAGATGGCTCAGCAGGCTGCCACAAGCAATTGGAGGGGAAAGAAAGAAAAAAGAAATATAAAAATACGCCTTCAAGTGGAATTTGTGAGAAGCGCATAGAAAGGTCATAACAAATTTAAGCCAACTCTCAAATCACACAACTTGGCCACAAAAATCAAACAACCTTTGATGGGCGTGTCTGGCCAATGGACACGAGTCAAATTGTAACGGTGCAAATAAAGAGCCGGGTACGGCATTTGGCACATGCCGCGATCACCAACCGTGCACGGCTTTGCGCCTGGGGTTTTTTTTTTTTTGCTTTTTTGGACTCAAGTGTCGCGCTCTGGGCACACTCTGACGGTAATCTGATAGAGTGTGTATATATGTGTGTGTGTGTCGGTTGGCCTTGAAAAGTGTGGGAGTATTCTTTAATGACAGGTTTTTTTTTTGCACTGATTTTAATTCTATAATCAACAGAAAGTGAATTGGAAATTGTAATGAATATTAGATAAAGTTACAGAAAAATATTACATAGTATATATTAAAAGTATCTGATTGGAATTCAAATATATATACTTTCATTGCCAGACAACCGATTAGTACACCCAACAAGCTTTTTGCCTAAAAGGCTGTCAAGTTAAATTATTTACCAATAGAATAGTTTATAGAATTTTGCACAAGAAAAAATTATTATTAGGATTTTTTCAATAACTCTTAAAGGGGACTTTTACGTTTATTACTTAACTAAATATAGTCAGACAAATTGTCTAAATATAAAAAATACATGGGAACAACTTTTATGAAATTTTATGACTAAATACTATATATATTTGAAGTAGCGTTTTTAATAACGTGTAGCAGTTGCAATGACCAGCAAATGATTTATGGTATTATTAACAAATAAACTTTTAATAGATTTACAATTATTCAGATCAAACACAAAGTATAGTTGTGCAGACTCTGCGTAGAAAGGTTTTACAGGCTGCTGACAGCCAGATTAATTAATTTTAAAGTTTGCCAACAATTATAATTGCCAATAATTATTGTCAATAACTATAATTATTGATCAAATTTGTATTGAAATTATTCGAGTTATTATCAGCTTACTGGTTAGAAAATATGTATAAATATAAGAATTTTTCCTAAACTGAAAAGGGCCAAAAAGTTAGAATTTTATCCGGAAAACCAATATTGCAATCTAATATATTGCATCTTTACATTTATCCTTACTATAATTTAGTTGAATAAACTATTTTTTTTAAATTGGCCAAAATTTGCTGTTTGGCTAAACGTACAGCGGCTTAAAATGGATTTAAAGACTTCTTTAAAAACTCAAGAGTGAAAGAAGAATATGAAACTATTGAACACCTCATCTACTTCCATTCAGTGGGTTAAAAATTACGGTTAAATTACAATCCTTTCTTAAATTATATTTTAATGCTTTATTTCCCAAAATTATTTCAGACTTTCTTTCTGCGTCCGCTTGGAATTCTACTTGACAAAGGTCAAAGTAGAAGGGTTGTTTTTAACCAATAAATAGCTTTTATTTTGGAGTTTTGATATATATATATATATATATAGATGTGAACCAACCTGTCCACCTGAAACGAAGATATTCTGTTACTTGTAATATCAATTATCCATCTGAAAATTAAATTCAACTGGATGCTGTCCTACACTTTTGTAAATGGCAAATGCGTTTAATAAATATGAAAAAAAAAAATAATTAATTTGAAATATAAAATATTATAGAAAATAGAAAGCTTTGGATAAAAATCTATAAATCCGATATTAAATCGTTTCAAAATAGTGTCATCTTTGATTTCTTTAAGCTGAGTATTAAATTATTAAAATTAAAACTTATTTTTCAATTATGTAATGCTTAAAGTTAGCCTAAATCTAGGAATATTGTGATTTGATTTTAAATGAAAGTGTAATTAATATTAAATATTTTTCTGTACATAAATATTATGTGTGCTAATTACAAGACCCATTTCTAACATTAGATTGTAACTATAAAAAATTAATTTATTACACCATTCAACTGACGATCTCACACCCTCAGACGGGAGGCAGGCTTTGAAGCCCATATTACGCAACAGGTAAATTGAATTTTTGGCAATAATTGCGAAACCCGCAAAGAATAAATAAAATAATATTTTGCGTTTTGGTGTCCACTAAGCTGGGCTGTAAAGTAGGCGTGATAATGCGCAACCCAAAACGATGTCCTGATGTCCTGGAACACGCCCCGCAAATATTTTTTTTTTTGCGCTCTGAGCAAATACAGCTTATAAAGTCAATTTTTTTATGGCCATCATCTAGGCAACCGGAACCAGCAGGCCATATAGGGGCACAGAGCAGAACCGAGGGTATGAAACAGGAAAACCATTTGGAAAATTATGCGCATCATAAAATTTTGCAGCGTTTTTCCTGGAGAGAAAAAATTTGCTATTGTTTTTAAGTGTTTTGTGTGCATGTTTTCAAAGGAATCATAAAAAAGTGTGTTAGTGTATGTGTGTGTTAGACAGGATATACTGAAATTGAGAATTGAGAGCTGCGATCCTTGACAAGGTCGTGTCAACCATAAATATTTACATGCCATAAAAATCAAGGTGAGTCGAGCCCATCCACAGAACATCCTTTTTCCGCAATGCATTTTCCATTGAATGCTCACCACACGGCCAAGGAAAAAACCTTGAAAGTTTATGATACTATATATATATATATATATATATATATATATATATACCAGGTAGGATAGATAGAGACAGGGAAAGTCAAGACGTTGGCCAAGTCAGTCAACTTGGCCCAAAGTGTGTGATTTATGACCTGTTAGGCGGCTTGAATTGCTTCGCAAGTTTTTCATTTGAAATTGTATCTATGACTGGAATTATTGTATCTGTATCTGTGACTGTAACTGTGACTACACATTTCGGCCAACATTTTCCACATGGCTTGTAAATTATGCCTACAGCGTTGACGTTCTGTCAAGTCAAGTTGTTTCTGTGGGCGTTGAAATATGTATACATACCAAATACATATAAATATCTATTTACCTGACTCAGGTAGTGTATCTGTATGGGCGTTACAAACTGGCCATCTAAACTAGCCTTTAACTCTTTTGTTGTTACACAGTTTACATGCCTCTGATTTTTTACAATCGATTCGCATGCAAATTGGGTTAGGGAATGCATTTTTAGAAAATATCCAGGAAATGTGCAACAAAAAAAATAAATAAAAATAAAAATATATTTCTTGTATTTTTGGCTTTTGTGTCTGGCAGAAACAGGCTATAAAGATGAGCAATAAACCCATATTAAAGTACCAAAAACAGAGCTACATAAAAACCTGGCTGAGACCCAAAAGGATTGAGTTCACAATTTTTTTTTTTCCTGAAATTTACATATAGGGCAGTTTGTTTAAAAATATTTTAGTATCTATAATGAAGACAACATAGCTGTAAATATTTTGTAGCATTTGTTATAGATAAATTTATAAAAATTAAATATATATTCGCCAGTGAATATAGATGTGCCTTTTAATTATTTAATTTTGCAATTAAAAAAGTTTTTTTTATATAGTTACTAGCAACAAGAAATTGCAGATTAAAAATGGTAAATTTTTAAAAAAAAGTCTGTAACTAAATAGACATAAGAATTTAATAAAAAACGCACAGGCATGTCGCACAATAATTAAACAATATTCATAAATGAACTGTTTATTTTAAGTTTAATATAAAATATAACAATTATTTAATTTAATTTATAAAAGTATTAAAGTACCTATAATGAAGGCAACAAAGCTGTAAACAGTATTGTAATATTTCTTATACACAAATTGATAATATTATTAATATATATGCGAGCATTTTAGATGTGCCTTTTAATTTTGTAATTTTTCAATTAAATAAAGTTTCTTTTATACATTTACTGGCCACAAGAAATTGCAGATATTATATGTGCATATCGCACAATAATTAAACAAAATTCATAATTGGACAGTTTATTTTAAGTATAGTTTAAAATATAAAATTTTTTGAATGTAAAATATTAAATACTAAACATAAAATATATTTTACATTTGTTATAATAATATAAGTTAATATAATCAAAATTTATAGTATAACAGTTTATTTTAAGTATAAAAAATAACAGAAAGTATTTTGAAATTAACATGTAAAAATACGTTATTTTGCATTTATTGTTTTAGCAATTATTTATAAATTATTACCAAAGTGCACGACCTAAAAGATTTATTGCAAAATTAAAACTAAAACGTATTAGTTAAGACATTATTTTAAATTTATTTTTATATCTTTTTAAATGATATGCCGCTTTTGCGAAATTAGTGAAAGAAACATTAAAAAAGTCAATAAACTAATTTTACAAATAAAATTGGATTAAGTTTATATTTTTTTTAAATGCAAATAAGCCAAATTTTAAAATAAATAACTGAAATTTAATTATTAAGCTGTTAAGCTTGAATAATAAACTTTTGTAATTATTAATTTCCGTCTTTAAAATCATTGTTAATCTGTTGTGGCAGTACTTTCTATACTTTTGGTAAAAAAAATATTTAAATTTATACAAAACTATTGAAAGAAACATAAGGAAAGTCAATAAACTAATTTTACAAATTAAATTGCATTAAATTCTTATTTTTTTCAAATGATTAAAACTACATTAAAAATAATTATTTAGCTATAAAGCTGAAGATTTTCTTGCTCCTTCCCATTTTTATGAACTTTTGTAATTATTAATTTCCCCCTTATAAAATCATTGTGAATCTGTTGTTGCAGTACTTTCTACACTTTTAGTAATAAAATATTTAAATATATGCAAATTTAGTGAAAATAACATTAGAAAAGTCAATAAACTAGTTTCACAAATTATATCAAATTAAGTTTCTTTTTTAAATAAATGAAACTATTTATAAATAATTATTTAGCAATAAGGCTTGAATTTTTTTTTGCTCTTTCAAGTTTTTATGAACTTTTGTAATTATTAATTTCCGCCTTATAATCTTTGTGAATTTGCTGTAGTACTTTCTATACTTTTGGTAATAAAATATTGAAATTTATGTTGCAAGGTCGTGATTGTGCAGCAACTGGTTTTCTGTTTAATTAATCGTTAATTATGGCCATGCATACACCCCCACTGGTAGCACAATGCCCCCCTTCCTTCACTGCACCCCCCTTAGACCCCGCCGCACCTGCTGTGTCTAGTACATGCACACACAGAAGCGTTAATTAAATTTCTGCATGGTTTCGACTAGGTCTTTGGGCAATGGAGTTTGGCTTTGACTTGGCTAAAAAAGAAATACAAAAATGCAGCGAACGTAGAGAGCAGTAAATAAATACTCATTTTATTTATGGTTTTAATTTTAATGGCTACAACTTTGGGGCCATCAGCATCAACATCAACGGCAGCAGCGCCAGAGGCTGAGGCTGAGGCAGAAATACAGACAATTTAGTAGTTTGGCGAAGCGTGGATGGAAATTTAATAACTTTGTTTATGCGCACACTAAATCATAACTAATGAGCGCGACTTTTGGGCTGCAGCTCCAAGTGGTCACAGGGAACAGGGAAACAGGGAAACGGGAACCGGGAACAATTACAGCAGCTGCAACTCGAGAGAGAGAGAAAAAAACCTCAATGACAAACCAAAACTATTTGATTTACGTCAGAGCAAACTCTGTTGGCCTGGCCAAGAATAATTTAAGCAGAAACTGAGCTAAACAATGCACAAGCCACTAATTTGAGTTGAACACCTACAAGGATATCGGAGAAGGACTTGAACAAGGTTTATATCTCTCAACATTCATAGCCGATGTCTTTTCAAAGTTGAGAAACCGAAAATGGACCACCAACTGTTTGGCTTGAAGGCAAATTGCAGTCGCACCGCGGGCGCACTAAACCAGGAAGCCTCCTTAGCCAGGATAACGAAACAAACCAAAACGATACACAAATTGTACCGCTTATTTCAGTTATTTCTGATAACTTTTGACATTTGACAATAGTAAGAGGAACTCAATGACTTGGGCATCATTTTATATAGATTATTCTGCACCTTGACATTGGAACGTGCCCATGGGTGTAGTTGGGTAGGTGCAGGATGTGGTACATAGTTCACACATTAAGTTGAGAAATTGGAAGAAATACTATGAAAAAAATATTTTTTTTTTGATATTAAAACATTTTTTTGGGTGTTAAAAGATTCAAAAACTTTTAAAATATCAAATTAATGTAAAAACTGTGTGCCTCCTACTGCCCCATCTTAACTACATATGTATAGGTTTTTTTAATTTATTAATTTTTGAAATCAATTAAGTCATATCCAGGTTATTGCCAACTATATGACACCAGCCAAAAAAAACGCCAAAACATGTTCACATATTTTACCAAAGTAAATTTACCAAAAAAAATTTCTTAAAAATTATTTTTGATGACAAAATTCTTAACAAAAAAAATAAAATTTCAGCCCTACTGAAAACTGTTCAGCGAACAGTAATATTAAAATAAAATGTTATATTTAAATTTTTTTTATATGTATTTGATCACAATTTTCCTATTATTCATCCAATTCTCTTAAAAAAAGCGTTGTTGCACACAGAATAAATTGGAGATTAGTTAATATAATTTTCTAAAAATAATGCGGAGGAATTATTTTGAATAAGGGATAATCAAAGTAAAAAAAAATTTAATAATAAAAAAAAAATATGAGAAATATTTATCATTTCAAAGGTTGTTTCATCTACTTTTATAGTCGTTTTGGCTAAATTATTTGCGTTTGAAATTTATTTGAAATTGTAATGATTTTAAAATATCTTTAGATTTACTGGCATAGAAATTATTTTCCATTTGAAAGGTTGTTTTATCTACTTTTATAGTTTTTTTGGCTGAATTAATTGCATTTGACTGCATGATAATCAAATTCAAGCAATTTTAATGATTTTAAAAAATATTTAGATTTACTGGCTTATACATATCTTGGCCAAAACAAAATATTTAGTAAGTAAATATATATAACACAGCTTACAAATTTATTATTTAATCGAGGAAGCTGGGTATTTTCAAGCGCTGATTTCAAAAATGCAAACCATTTTTTTTTTAAAGAATAGTTTTCGAAAAAAACGCAAATAGTTAGTTTTTTGGCAGTTTTTCGACTTATTTGTTCATATTTACCGCAGATCTTATTTGATCTTAAATAATGTTACATTATCCAATAGATAGTTGTATTCCCTTTCTAACGGTGTGCCGTTTATGCGGATTGAATATGAATCAAAGCCATTAGAAATCCTCAAAGTTAAAAAATGTTAACCTTTTATGCATTTTTTAAAAAATGCTGAATTTCATTTGCTCTTTTAAAAATTTAAAAAAATTCGTTTAAATTCTTTTTAATATTTAATATTTTAGATTATTTTTTTTAAATGTATTTTAAGTATTTATTTGTTCAAATCGGATAATAAATGTGGTAGTTATTCAACAATAAGTAAAAAGACCCAAAAAAAAACTCACCTTATACATCACTTTTCCACTTTACTATATAATAGAGTAGAACTACAACTTATAATTTGGGATCATTTACCACAGCCTTTAAATTTCTGGTAATTTTGTATGACAGTGTGAATATATAATAAAATGTAATTAATCAAAATTTTAATTAGTTTTGAAATCCAAAATTAAATTTAACGAACCTAAAACTAGAGACGACAAAGCCAGCAAATAAATGTCACAATAAATAAAAAAAATATTAAATTAATTGCGTTTCTCAGCACTCAGCGCCGACTAAGATTTAATACAGTTGACAACCCTGTATTTATGTGCAAACTGACAACCCTAACTGTCATTTTTTTTAATAGCCTGACAGTTAGTTTTATATGTCTGTAGCTAAAGCAAAGACTAAAATAAAAATAAATATTTAACAAATTGTTTACAATTTGCTTAATAGTTACCCGGTAAGCTGCAATCAGGAGGAACCTTCAGAAGCCCAAGAATCAACATGTCCTTGCTACTACGTTGCGCTGGACATCGTCTGCCGGCAACAGCCTTGAGCGCATCCTTCCGTCCATCCAGTATTGCTTTGATATCGACTGGATTCCGACGATTCACCCATAGTGATGGCACCAAACTGATGAGCGGCGAACGAGAGATTGTTGGACATGGCATTAATGGCAGTCCCGTTTATATAGATTGCTCGGATTTTCCATTTCCGGCCATACGCTATAGCGAGGTGACACCAGAGATTTGTGCCTTGCGCGAAAAGGAAGCTGGCGATTGGAAGAAGCTATCCTTGGAGGAAAAGAAGAGATTGTATCGCTTCAGCTTTGGCCAAACCTATTCGGAGTTTCAGTTCTTTTCACCGGATTGGAAACTGGTTGTCGGCATCGGTCTATGGTCAATTGCCATTGGCATTCTCGTTTCGGTGGCCTACCATATGGCCTTGTATTCTGTTATGCCGGAAACATACGATGAAGATCGTCGCCAGGCGCAACTACGCCGTATTATCCATTTGCAAATACAACCCGTTACAGGACTATCATCCAAGTGGAATTACTCTGAAAATAAGTGGAAGTAAACCTCCTTATATATACATAATATTTAAATGAATTGCTGCTCCATAATTTACACACACACACACACACCTACCAAACCCATACATACATGCTGATCTACACACACACACACACACATATTCCAAAAAATTGTCAATTTTATGCTGAACTTGTATTAAATTTTATGTTAATGCTAATTTTAGTTTTTTGTTAATGGGCAAAAGTGCGTAAAAGGATCACAAATCAGAGTCTTGAGTTTTAAAAAATTAAAGCTAATATAATTATCTACACTCAAAAAAAAGTGTACATCCAATTGTAGAAAACTGACGTCAGTGGTTGGAAAAACAGGATAGAAATAGCGCCATAGAATTTTTTTTATCCCTGTAGATTTAATTACCACAAAGTGAAGAAAATGTTGTAACTTTGGCAGATAAAATTTTCTGTTTTATTTATTTTATTTAATTATTTCGATAACTCGAGGAAACTTTTTCTACAAAACATGGAAAAATCTATAATTTTATGTCCATAATAAAAAAATCCGTTATTTTTTTAAATTTGAATAAGAAAATTACTTTACTTTGGTTAAAGAAATAAGTCAACATATTTTGTAAAAATTTATATTGAGCATAGAAAATTTTCTGCAGGTTAATGAATTTTATAATCATTTCATAGAACACCTGAATTTCATATTGTAGAAAATCCATACTTCCGATTATAAACCCATAATTTTTTTCGTTTATTCATATCATAGAAAATATATTCGTACTGTGGGAATTTTCACTTCGTTGTAGAGATTTATACTCTGTTTGTAGAATTTTATTTTATTTTTTTTATCGAAAGTGTTTCTATACTTAAAAAAATTTATTTTTTCTTAGTGTAGATGAATGGCAAAATCTTAAATATACTAATTCGAGTAAGGTCCAATAATAGGGATCCTTAAAGTATGAAAAATAACTTTTCTTTTTAAATTTTATTATAAAAATGAACTTGTATTAAATTTTATGTTAATGCTAATTTTAGTTTTTTATTTTTTTTTTTTACCAATCTAATATGTATTTTCGTATATTTTAATAGTTCAAACTTTAAATATTATCATATTTTTTATTGTATAAGAAAATTTATTATTTTCTATTTTCCAGTAACTCCTAGCACTTCAAGTGGTTTTTTCTAACAAACTAATTAGATAAAACATTTCAATTTGTATACCCTCTCAACCTCTTAACCATCCTTCAATGCCAGCTGCCAAAACAAAAAGTGCTGAGATCATCACGCCAGGATATATAGATATAGAAAATAAAAACTACCTGACTTGAAGTTGTGTCGAGTAGCGGGAAATCAATTTAATCCTATTTTAAAATCAAACAAGTAAAAACAGTTTTTCCCAATTTTTGCACACGCCCAGAGAGAAAACAATGCCAAGATTGATCTCGAGGAGGAAACCCAAAAATTGGTCGCATATTTAGCAAGTGCCGTTAAAACTTAATTAGCTGAGATTTGCGAGGCAGGCAAAGCCGGCAGGACACTGTGTATATAACCTCCCACTGAGCGAGTGATAGAGACCCTTTTTATATATAGTGATACCGAGTGAGGGCCTGCACCTTTTGGCTTTTGCTTTTAGACCTGGCCCAAAAACGTTGTCAACAATTCCACGTGTTTACACTTGCCGCCGTTTTGTGGTTGTTTGGGTTTTGGTTGACTTTGGGTTTGGGTTTCGGATGCGGTTCCCTCTATGGATCTGCCGCTATCTGAAAGAACTCATCTGCAGTCGATGAATTTAATTTCATTTTATTGATTACAAATTATGTCTCGAGGCAAGAATAACATCATATCGTTTATCTGTCTAACAATTTTATTAGTTAAATTTAAACACGCTGACGCCAAAAGACCATGAAGGTTATATGATAAATTCTGTATTCTTTTACCTGGATCTTTATCGACTTGGCTTAGTTAACAATTATTAATCGAGCATAACATTTATCATAGTCTTTAGTTTGTTTTTCCCTCTCTCTCTTTTTATTAATATGTAAATTTTTATATTTAAAGGCATTTTTTCTTTGACATTTTTGTTTTCGTGGGCTGTGCCCGAAAAAAATATTTTCCTCCATAATTTTATGGTATAGTTTTTTTCAGATGCCCCTTAGAAGATAACTTTGTCTGTGCTGCCGACAGAGACAACTACAGAGATTTGAACTCTGATATGATATGGATATATTCAGATGATATGAAATCAGACACAACTTGAAAGTTTTAGCTGCAACTTATCCGCCGGAAATGAAAATTCGAAAGCCAAACAAAATTCTTCAACAATATCAATGAATTGGAACTTTTGAGTTTTAGATAGAATATTATAAGTTAATATTTGTAAGCAAACGATAAGTAAGGAAGTGTAAAATAACTTCAATAACTAAAGAAATGTTATTACTTTAAATAATCATTATTTGTCATTTTTTAAAAATAATTAAATAACAAATTCAATTATATTAGTTAAATTGAAAATATTAGATGCTGTTTTCATAACTGTATACTTTTTAGAATTAAAATATTAACAAAGAATTTTCGTTATATTTTTTTTTTTTAATTGCTGAAAATTAAGAGATTTGCAATGGAATTATTTTATTTTTTTAAATTTATTTTGTTCAGGATGACAAACAATGCTGTGTCCCGTAAATTTAATATATATATTTATAATATTTATGCAATCTTGAAATTCCGATTGTGAATGCTTTAATTGGAATCAAAAATGGATAAAAAGCTATATAATTATATAAAAGAATGAAATTTAATAGTTGAAAAGACAAAAATTGTGATATCCTTAATTTGAAAAGGTTTTTTTGTATTATCGTAATACGACCACAATTTGATGTCTCTATATAAGGATTAAATTAAATTTCGTTGCCTTATTTTTGTATACCCTGCAAAAAGTGTAGTGGACTAAATGAAGCTCTAAAATTACGGAAAAAAATTAAAATATTCAATTTTCTTAAACTATATACACAATATATTTTGTAATAGTTAAAGTATAAGCAATTAAAATAAGCGAAATAACATTTTAAATTGATCAATTGACTAATATAATCATATATATTACGACCGAAATTGTATGCGTCTATATTTGAATTCAATTAAGTTTTGATCCTGTCTTAAGAATATTTATTTATTTTTTAATACCTCTGCAAAAAATGTAGAGCACCACTTGAAGCTCTAGAGTTACTGAGATAATGAAAATATTAAATTTTTTTATACTATATATATATAATATATTTCATAATTTTTAAAAAATAAAAATTACGACTGAAACTTCATGTGTCCAAATTAGAATTCAATTTATTTTCAATTATTTTAGAAATTATATTATTTATATATTATGTGGGTCATGATTAAATAGCATTCCCATTAGCGCAACCAAATCTGATTTTCTAATTTAAATTTGTCATAATTTTCTAAAGTGAGAACTGATTAATAACTTTGTATTAGAGAATTTTAATATATACAATCAAGTAATTAAATATTATATTTTTTTTATTATAAAAATGTAACGAACAATTAAATATTAAATTTTTAAATATTATAAATATCAGAAATACGTGTAACAATTTTTTTTTAAGTAATAAAAAAATAATCCATATCTTACGATAATTGTTATTAATTGAGTTTTTTTTTTGACAAGAAAAAAGTATATAATCGATTTTGTGTAAAGATTATTTTAGCTTTGATAAGCATTAATTTTAAAACTTTTTAAAACAATAAGGTTAATAGGAAATTCTCTATAAATTAACAAAATTCTTTTTTTGCAATTAAATATAAATTTTTATATAAATCAGTAATACGTGTAATGAATTTATTTTAAGTAAAAAAATATATATTAAAACTCATGATAAGCGTAATAAATTAAGTTTAATTTTTAAGTGTTTTTATGTTAAGATTATTTCTTTTCTTTTCTTTTTTATAACAATAACAATTTAATTATAATTATAATCTATTGGAGATTAAAATAAAGATTATTTTCGGCTTAGACACTAAGCTTTAAGTTTAAAATTTTTCTATAAACAAAAAGCTTAATACAAAATAAATTAATTAATAATAAACTAACAAAATTATGTTTTTATATAATTATTTTTCACTAAATTAAAAAAAAACATAGGATAAATTCGAATATTTTGTAAAATAGTTTTATAAAGGTTTCTCTAAATACAAGAGAAAGGAAATTGCAATATGATCAGTTAACTGCAATCATATATACATATTCTGTTCAAGGACCTCATTAGCTTTTTGAGCAAACTCTCACTTTGAATGTTCATCAAGTGCTCAACAACTTGAAAACTGTAGCCAGAGTTGCCAGGGCATGCCAACACAACACACTTGAGCACAAAAAAGTGTTGAAAGGGCTAAAAGGCCACTTAAGGACATTTATGGGTTGGTGTAAAGGAGTAAAGCCATGTAGAAAAGCCTAACGACTTCCACTTGAACACTTTTCAATGAGAATCCTGACTTTTATTGATTTTAAAGAAATGTGCAACGAATACGACAAAAAATTGCGCATTTGCAACTAAAAAGCTGTATATACGATGCCGTTTTCGAAAAGTCAGGCCTATATAATTATGAACCAAAAAAAATAAAAAGGCAGGAAGTTGTCAAATGCCATGCAAGGATATACATATTCCTTCAGGAGTTATATGGAGCGTGAGAAACTTTCTGTCTGAGGGCTGCTTACATTTTCTGGCGGGCTTTTTTGCCAAGGCTGTGTTTAGTACTATATAAAGTCTATATAAAAGTCATTTGAAGTCAAAACGGCACCGCAAATAATTACACACCTTTCCCCCCCAAAAACTAAGAGTCGGAAAAGTAGGAGTTTTGGGTTCTCAATGCGGGATCGAGGTGCCCATTTAGCGCTTGCAGCCAATTGTCCAACATCCGGCAATATCAGATTTCCAAGTCAAGTAAATGTCAGCATCTTGATTTGTACTGAGGACAGAACGCCCTTGCCCTTGCCCTTGCCCTCCTGATCGTAATTGTTCAGCCAGTCGACACGCCCAAGCATAAGGGCAAGGACTAAGGACTAAAGGGCAATCTTTGAAGGGCCTGTAAGGCGTTGTCGCTCTATTGTTGTATATTTCTTATATCAAACTTCAATATCGACCTTGTTCTTTGCACTAATGAGGGTCCTTCAGCAGAAGGACTTCTCTTCTGCCACTGACACATTTTTTGCGTCGCTTTTCCCTTTTGTGAATTTTGTCAAATATTTTTGTCCAAATCTTTAACGCAAAACGTTGAGCATTTTTCAAAGCGCATAAATATTTATGCAATGAAGTAAAAAAAAAGAATTTTAAAGTTTACTCAATGAGGGGGGATTTAAGTCAATAAATGGTCGGTTGACAACAAAATCTGTTTTAGGCTTTAAATAAATTTAAATTTTTATAAAATATTTAGCTAGAAAACTGCAATTTTTATTGTAGCTGCAAACATTTTCAAAAATATATTTTGGAAAGAGGGTGGAAAATGCTTTTGAAAATTTTATTTTAATCTCAGCTGGAGCATATCATGGGGCGGAGTAGGCTACAATCTTAGTAACATTGTAGAATTTGATAAGTCTGTTATACCCTTGCAAAAGGGTATTATAATTATGTCTCTAAATGTGTAACGTATAGAAGGAGACGTCTCCGATCCCACAAAGTATATATATTCTTGGTCAGGACGAAGAGCTGAGTCGATAAAGCCATGTCTGTCTGTCCGTCTGTTTCCATGCAAAGATTTTGGCTTTATCTTTGAGATATCTTGATGAAACTCGGCACAGATGAAGCTTGATAATGCATATAGTTTGTATGTCAAAATCAGCCCGATCGGACTACTATATCATATAGCTATGGAGAAAAAATCGAAGACCCTTAAATTTTATGAAAAGTGTTTTTATAAATAACTTTCTTGTTTTTCAAGTTATCAAAACCAAACTTCGCATATCGATGCATATTTAAGATTTGTACAATCTGACAAGGTAAGAATAAAATCAGACCACTATATCATATAGCTGACATAGGAACAATTGCGTCAAAAATTAATTATTCTATGCAGAAGTATTCAAAATTTTCTTAGAGCTCCATTGCAAGTGTATATAGCTTCGGCGTGCGGAAGAGAGCCGTTTCTTTCTTAGGAGCGTAGCAATGCACGCCGCGAGAGCTAATGTTTTATATATATTAATTTATGTTCCAACTGATTAGCTTGATAAATAAATAGACATATTAAAGGTTCAAAATATATCAATAAGAGTTTAGTTGAGAACAAACATCTTAAGCTAAAAATGCGATTATAAAATAAATAAATGTATTAAAATTGTAATAAAAATAAATTTTTTTGTTCAAGATTAAAGCCTGCTCAATTTAGAGATTCCATGTTATCTTATTGTAATAAAATAAATTAATTATTCAAGATTAATGTCTTCTCAATTTAAAAGTTCCATTTAAGTTTTCCTTGTTACATCAATAAATTTATTGTATTTATGACTAAACCATTTGCTTCCTAATAACCATAATAAAGTAAATTCCTAATGTAAATGTTTATAAAAATTCAATGCCTCTACGAAATATAATACAACGATTAATTGTTAGTTGGCCTTAATATGAAGGCATCAATTTTCTATTAAATAAATATATACGCAACAAAAAAACCCATAAATTAATAATAAAATCATCATTTAATTGCCCCAACCACAAACCAGAAATACAATATATATAGGTATTATGAGGGGATGAGGGAAGAGGAGGGAGGTCAGCAAAATGCTATTAGAGCTAAGCATATGGCACTTCAATGATTTTTATTGTTTTTGCTTTGCGGCGCATTAGAAGAAGCTGGAAAAACAAACACACTCCCGCACTCAGAAAGGAAGGAAGGATATCCCCCCCAAAAAAGGCCCCTTTCTGGCATTTATGGCACAAAGGGCCACCCACTTAAGTGTGAACAAGCAACAACAACAATGATTTGGCTAAGAACAACAATTTATATATCGAAATCCACCCTCGGTTGATAAAATGGCAATGAATTGAAATTGATACACCCCCAAAATTTGAAGCCGCAGGGGAGCAATACCAAAAAAAAAAAAAAAAGGACAAACATTCGCTGCCGAACATAAGGACGAACAGCATAAGCCAGTTGAAGACTTGGTCGGCACTGTGCTCCCACAACGCAATTGGTTCGCGCATCCTTTGCTCCTTGCTGCTGCACAGAAGGCAGGACTCCCTGCCTGTGTCTGTTGTATCCCTCTAACATATACAAACATCCGCATTGCCTGGCTGGCGTCATTGGCAGCATTTAAACCTTCATGCCTTCCTCAGGCCATCCTTTTGCCATGCCTGTGCTTAATTCAATCAAATCCATTTTGCCTTTGCCAATGCGTCATCCTGGGGCCCCGTATGCTCCACGGGAAATTTAATTACCCCCGGTTGCTTGTCAATGTGGGCACATCAGATGCGATGCGTGGCGCGTTGTCCTGACGCCAAAGCCTTTTTAAAATCCAATAAAGTGTCGCACAATTAAGTGACAAGGATATCCTGCCGAGTATCGGAGGAAATATTCAATGGACTGGGGCTATCTATTCGATATCGTTTTTGTAGTCTTATGTTTTGTTTTCCGAGGCGTAAATTTGTCAAATTATAGAATTCAATTAGTTGTAATATTGTATTAATCATAGATAATTAAGAAGCGACCAAGGGAAGAGAGTAATATCTTTTGGTAAAGTGTATTAGTCTAAGAGTAGTTGAGGGGAATTAAAAAAGAGTAGATTAGACTTATAGGAATATAGCTTAAGCTAAGTTGATCTTTAATTTATCGACTAATTAAGGAAAAACAGAAGCCTTCTATAAACTATAACCATCTAAAGAAAAGGACAGAGGTTTGAAGAGTTTTAAAAGGTTTTGAAGGGAATATTCCCTAACCCCCGGCTATAGTAGCTGTGTTTTTCAAACTTGTGTTAATTGTAGAAGTCTTATGAAACTTTCAATTATTTAATATAGTTCTAGATCATCTCGGCGTGCTTTGCTACTACTCGATCCCGTTCCCAACAAAATTAAATAGGAAAAAAAGACAAACAAATTATATTCTACAATGTCACTATTACTGTAGCCTACTGCGCCAACTAATATGCTCCAGCTAGAGGTGGAGAACTATCGATAGTGGGCACCATCGATATTCGACGATAGTTAATTTTGAACCATCAATAGTATCGATAGTGCCATCGATAGTTCTCCACCTCTAGCTCCAGCTGAGATTTTCACATAATTTGGAAATGCATTTTTCACCCACTTCCCGATATATTTTTAATAAAATTTTTTTAGAGTCCTACCTAAGATAAATTAGAAAGCTATTGCCACACATAACATATTTCTAGCTTCTACCGTTTGGCCTGGCTGTGAGTCGCCAATTAGTCAGTCAGTCAGTTAGTCAGTCAGTCAGTCAGTCAGTCAGTTAGTAAGTTAGTCAGTCAGTTGGTCAGTCAGTCAGTCAGTTGGTCAGTCATTTAGTCAGTTGGTCAGTCAGTTAGTCAGTCAGTCAGTCAGTCAGTTTGAACAGTTAGATAAGGCTAAGGCTAAGGATACTTTAAGCATATGACATAATTTTTATCAAAAACTCAGCACAAAAATCAAAAAGTATGAAAATTAATAAGTTCTTGTGTAAATTCGGTAATCTGATTTAAAAAATTCTACACCTATAATATAAAAAAAATGTCTAGCACATAAAATGATATATCTTTGTCTCTTAAATGTGCCAAAAACACTCGAAAATAGGTTTAAAAACTCCGGAAATGCTGCCAAATTAATCTTATTATATGGAGAAAATATCTCAATTTTATAAAATATCTCAGTTTATTAGTTTATGAAACTTGGCACAGGTGTTTCCTGTATCTAAAGACTGAAATAGAACGAAACGGATCAGTATATAGCTTCCCAACAAACGATCTGCTCAAAATTAATACGAATAAAGGCGTCATAAAGTATTTTATTTATTAAATATAACTATAACTATTTGAAAAATATAAACTAAAACTAAATGCTGCTCTGATCTGTTCTAAATATTTTGACTACATCTTTAAATTCTACACACGCACACACAATGTGCAACCTTAACGATTACAAATTTGAAGTATGTTCAAATAAATAGATATCTATCAGTTAAACAATTACAACAAAATTAAACGACGCAACGCCCAGAACATTAAGAAGTAAATTAAATTTCAAAAAAAAAAAAAAGAAAAGAAGAAAAAAACCCAAATACCAAAAGCAGGTGTTTTTCAATTCACACAATTCCTGATAAATATCTTGTGTCTGACAACAAAAACAAACATTTTTCAAATGTGCAGCAAGCACGAGTCTTGGGTTCTGTGGGTTTTTGGCTAAGAAACTCACTCGTCTCTCTTCTCTGTATTGCTGGAGTGATGTCTGTTAATTAATTTGGCCAAAAAGGCAAAACAGCCAAACAGACGGTCAGGTGAAGGATCATAAAGTTGAGACTGTCTGGCCCTTTTGTTAAATATGGCAGGCAATATTTTAAACTTAATTAATCAAGCGTGCGATCCGTAAGCTACAGCTACGCCCTTCTCTGGCACAGCTCAGTCACATGATTGATGCCCCCAAAGCTGAACCAGACCAGAACCAGCAGATGTATAGATCATAATTGAAAGCGTTAAACGGGGCGGACAGTTGGCTAACATTTAGTAGCTTTATTATGGCCAAAAAGGTTACGCTATCAATTAAGGCTTCTGTTATCGCCTCGACTCTGTAATTTTCTCAGGGCAATAAGGCCATAACTAAACGCTGACAAGATAAGGGGACAAATTACCTGAATGGTTCCGGTTTCCGGGGTCTTGACATGCGCGCATGCGTCTCGCCTCAAGTACGTGGCTTGTTGGCTTGTTTGTAATGTGACACCTTCGTGTGAAAATTTATAGGCCCCTGCGGGCCAAGATTGTGAGCTATAAATAAATAAAAATATATACCACCACACACACAATTAGATAACATAGTTTGGTATATGGCAAATTACATTGACTTATCAAAGCGAAACTATATAAATATACTGTTAAAAAATAAAGAAATAAAACAAGCAAAATTCTACTATATAATTTCTTCTTTTTATTAGATTCCTTTAAATTATGATTACGCACAGCTTATATATTTATTTATTTTATTTACTATATATTTTCTTATATATTTCTTTATTTTATATACTATATAAAACTGTTTAATAATAAAAGGAAAAAAAAAAGGTTTAATATTATAAGGAAATTGAAGTTTTATTAAAAATTGTAACTAACTCACAAATTAAAATCACTTTGCTTTTAAAATAATTCTTATTTCTGAAATATTCTAATATTTTTACTTTTTCTTTATATGTAAATAAAATAAATATGGAGTAAATTTACTACAAAAAACTACAATAAAACCCATTTTTTTAGTTAATTTTATAAAAACAAGAAAACAGAAGGTTACAAAACATTGTAATACTTATAAGTTATTACTTAATAAGTAATTATAAGGTTTTTTTTTAATTCAAAATATTTGTATACATTTAATCAAAAATACTTAGACGCAAATAATTTATTTAAAAACTAAAAATATTTGTATACATTTAATCAAGAATACTTAAACGTAACAAATTTATTTAAAACTCTTTTTCTAATTTCTGAAAATTCTAATTAATAAAGGTTCTTATTTATGAGCATCAACTATATTAATATTATTCTTTTTATTATTTTGTTTTTATTGTAAAGCTATATATTTAATGTAATAAATTTTAAACATTGCTAAATAAAGGAGGAAGAGATTAGAGAGCATAGAGACTCGGTAAAATGTAAGATCTGAAGAGGTGTAATATAAAAAATTAATAAATAATATAAAAAATAAATAAATACATAAGCCCACATAGCATATTTAATGTGTTTCATGCAACAAACTAAGAAATTTCATTTAATTCTTTTCGGAATTCGATTTGTGAGGTTATTCCTGAATCCAGTTTTTGATACTAAACTTTGTTCGTCAGAATGTTATATATATATATATATATATATATATATATTGTAGTAAATTCTCAGCTCTCTATAGCTCTATTATGTATTTAGCTCTCTCATGGATCTTACAGTTAAACAGTCTAAATTATATTGACAGAATTTTTGCAACTATTCAAAAATGTAATCTTACATATACTTTTTAAGCCCTGTATTCATTATATTTTTAAGCCCTGTATTCATTAAAAATGCGTAGAAGGGTAAAAGGGATAAAAAAAGTGAATATATAAAAGTCGGAGATGACCCTATGAAGTATATATATTTTTAGTCAGTATCATGTCTTCTCTACTGTTTATATGAAAGATAAAAGCAGGAGACTTTAAATTTGTTTTATAGATTTTAGCAAACTTGTTCATTGAACTGCTTGATATTCAAATGCTGATTTGCACTGCTTTGATTTAAATGTGTTTGTATTTGTTTTTGCAAATATCGGACTTAATACAGGTTATACCAAATAGTATGTTCTTAACTATAACATTCTTCTTTCTGCCTGCAAAATACATTTGCAAGACCTGATAATATCCACTTATTTTCTATTTTTATGACATACAGAGTATAATAAACAATCTAATGGACAACCCGTCGTCAATGACGTATTACAAGACGTCATGCGAGCCTTATGTGCGTTTTGCCAGGGGATAATAATAATACTTCTGTGTATACTTATACATATACCATAGTATATTTATGTAAATATATCGTCTGACAGAGAGACAACCGCGTCATTCTTTAAAGTAGGACTTATGTGGCGTAGCGAATTTGTAGAACCAAAACAACATCAGCTATACTATAAGACTAGAGGCGGTGATTAAGTGACTTACTTGATGACAAATTGAGCTGCTTTGTGGTTCAAACAGAGCCTGCAGTTTTATTTTTTTTATTTATTTATTTTTATTTTTGTTTTTCTTCTTTTAAATTGGTCGCGTAGACCACTTGAACCCAGTTGGAGTCGGAGCACTTAACCCAATAAGTAGCCTATTTTGAATTATGAAAGTGTAGCAAATCAAGCTCAAAGTGCTTTAGATGCGCTACAATTAAGTGAAACTAAAAGAAAGTAAGTAAAAGTGGAGTTTAAAAAAAAAAAGAAAATTTTGTCAGCTTAAATAAATACTTTGAAAGTCTGAGAAAAATTGTGAATAAATATAAGTTTGATATATAAAACATCTTATGATAACTGAGAGTGTCTAAATGTGACAGATAATCTAGCTGATCCGCCCGGGTGAATCTCTATCGAATCCCAAAACAAATTCCCTGTAAATAT
Source organism: Hirtodrosophila alboralis (assembly GCA_035043045.1). Classification (NCBI taxonomy): domain Eukaryota; kingdom Metazoa; phylum Arthropoda; class Insecta; order Diptera; family Drosophilidae; genus Hirtodrosophila; species Hirtodrosophila alboralis. The sequence continues at coordinate 33,225 of JAWNNH010000632.1, read as the reverse complement.
ACTTTATAACAAATAAATAAATGTAAAACCCGCTTGGATTATAATGATTTTTGCAATCTAAAAATAGATTAATTATTGATATTACTGGTATTAAATATAGTTTATAAGTAGCTAAAATCTATTTTTATAAATTCCTTTTTTTTATACAACAATTCATCTGTATTAAAAAAAATATTCCACACATATGCACAACATGTAAAGGTTTAAATATTTAGCAATTAAAATGCCTAAAAGTAGAAAATTATTTAATTAAACTTTCTAAAAACTTTCATACAGTGAAAAGCTTGAAAATTGAACTTTTTTATTCAAACCTTCAATCTAAACCTTTTTCAACTAATCTACCAAATTTTGCAATTAAATTTAACGAAAATCTGAATATCTTAAGGATTTTTCTATAACAGATATTATAGAAACTAAATTAATAAATTATTATTAAATATTAAAAAAAATTTAATAGAAAACCCAGAAGAATTCTCTGAGGTTAATTTCGATAATATAAAATACTTAAATACTTAAATAATAATAATATATACTTAATAGAAAACCAGGAAAATTCTATAAGGTTAATTAAAGTAATATAAAATTCGGTTGCCATAGGCCTAGATACCCTAACATTTCAATTTATACTTGCCCTTACCTTTTCCTCTTAATGAATATAAATACTCTTTTCAATTATTGTAGCGTATTGTGGCTTTCAGCTAAGTTTGCCATAATCAACAAATTACATCTCAATTTTTTTGCACATTTTGTGGTTTTACTTATGTAGTATGATGGTGTATATATATTCAAATTATTACCCCAACAACAAACATATAATATGAACAATCAGAAGGCCACCCTCATTTTGACTAATTTATTTGATTTTGTTGATATGTGAGAGTGAATTGTCGTATCATTGCTACTTTTGTTTAATCAAAAGCAATTGTTCATTTCAAGTTGTTGTTATTTTTATGCTCATATTTATGTATACCCTGTTTATTATATAGATGAGTTATATACAGATGAATATTAACCGTTGAATTAATCAAGTCTATTTTTATGAAAGATTGATGCGTAAACTACAACAGATAAAGAAATAAAATTCTTATAATATTTATATAGATTTTTTAATATAAATCTATAAATATATTTTTGTATATTTTAAACACCAATTCCTAGTGTAAAAATATAACCACAATTTAAAAGAAAAAATAAAAATCTTATATTAAGATATTTCACTTTTATTATAGGATATTTTGCTAGTCTGGCATTCTTATTTTAAATATGTGTTCGTATTGCTGTTTTGGTTTTTGCATTCATTGATTGCAATTGTTATTAGTTTGTCTGTTTTTGTTTTGTGGCTTTTGCGGTTGAAAAACAATTTGAATAGAGTTTTGAAAATGAGTTTTGAACTGTCTTAAATGCTTAGAGAACATCAATTTTATGGCTTTTTAAAATGTTTCAGTTGTCACTGGACACTTCATTAATATTGTCGCAGTCTATGAAATGAATTAATAATAAAAAAAATAAAAAAAAATACCTCGAATCTCAAAATAAAAAATAATTTAGTGGACCATAACACTTAAGCTGACTAAAGACATGACAAAAATTGGATGTAGCCGAGACAACAAAAAACACGAAAAATTATGATTAAAGTAGTTAAGAAAATAAGTTCAAAACAGCGAATAATGAATGCTCTAACAAAATTAGAAAAATTTAAAAATTGTAATATAAGCTATATGTTGTATGTACTATGAATTTAAATCAAATTCAAATAGCGATATATGTTTTATAATGATCTGTAATAAATTTAGGGGAATATTATTATAAATTTGACATAAATTAGTTATAAATAAATGTGAATTTATGCGTGTAAATAATTCTTAAACTTAAGATATTTAAATGAGACTTGTCTCATACTACAAATATAAATACTACAAAACAACTTATAATATTTTAAAGATCACTTAGCTTACTTTATAGTACACTATAAACCTGATTACAATTCCCTAATATCCTCTCAGCCAAAAAAAAAGAGCATTTCAAAAAGGGCAACAAATAAACGAAAAAAAAAAAAAAAATAATAATAAAAAACGTTGTCATTAATTTACGCATAAAGTTTTATAATTTATGAGAATACGAGGTGTAGCTGGAGCGCCGGCGCACGAGACTGGGAGAAGAGCCAAGAGTATTCCACAAAATGGTCAGCAAATGAAGTCGAATGAAGAATGGAGAATGTTGAAACGGGTATTGAGGTTTTTGGCTTTGGCTTTTGGGTTTTGGGGTTTAAGATTCTCTGGAGTTGTGCGGCTTTTATAATTATGTCTACGCATAAAAATCACATAAATTTGTGCATAAATGCAACAACAATAACAACCAGACCTACATAATAAATGATGGCGCTTAAAATTTTCAACATCTCTTTGGGGACAAAACGATCGATGTTTGGAGCAGTCAAAAAATAACCTGGTCAAGTGCTTCCCATTCCCTACATCGTCATCATCATCATCATCTTATGAATGAATTAATGCATTTTTTTTTCTTTTTTTTGTTAATACATTTTCAATGCAACTTTTGGCCATATAATAAGTTGCCCGTTGCGCTTAAATCTTTTTGTGCGTCATTAATAAAAATCGAAAAACGAAAAAAAATACAATTTCAGTTTTTCGTGGTCGGGGTGTTTGTATTATTTATGATTATATTTCGATTTAAAACGACTGGCGTCCTATAGCGCCGTCTCATAAGACGAAGTCAGACATTATGATCTTAAGTCAGTCAAATGTTGATAATCTTTTGCCAAAACATCAAATGTTTCTCATGTAATGCTACAAGATTAATGGGACTAACATAGAGAGCAGAACAGTCCCAGTTGGTGGTCAGAGTTTAGTATTACTCTAATAGTTTTCTTCAAATAAATAAGAAATATCTTAAGTTTTAATACATAAATACCTTAAACTTAATATACCCTACAATTTTTATAATATTTTTATACATTTTCTTGGCATAAGTTGGAAAAAAAAATATCATTTTTAATTTTTGGTTCAGAATCAATGTTATGAGAATAATTGAAAATTCACAAATTTGGAAGAATAAAAATTTTTGTGACTAGCACATTAAATTATAAGTTCATACTTTTAGTGCTAGGAAACCAAATAAATAAATATTGAACTGAATTGGCTACTAAATACTTCTATATCTAATAACTGCCCTAAGAACGACATTTTGTAAATGAATTTAAAAATTTAAAAATGCGCTTGAAAAAATAAATTGTTGACGCACATTTTTAAATACTTGTGTATTATTTTTTAAGCACATTTCTTAATATTTAAATTCAATATACAAGTATTTAAAAATGTCCCTCAACTATTTATTAGAAAAACCTTGATTAACATATTTAATATTAACTTTTACTTCATTTTTTTTTTAGTCAACTTTCTAATATACGTTGGTCAATTTTTTACTTTTTTTTTTATTTTAGCACTCGATAGATTTTTAAAATTAAAACAAGAAAGAATTGTGAGGCGAAAAATAATGATAACAGGATTTTCTTACAGATTTGTAACATAACTTACCTACTGTTAATAACATGATGATAACATTATGATAATATTAGTAGCTAAACTGTTTTATTTAAGGTATTTATAGATTTAGAAAATTCAAACAAGGAATAATTGTGAGGCGAAAAAAAATGATATTTATTTAATTTTATTTTATTTTTGGACAACTTTTTAATATACATCCGTCAATTTTTCACTCTCTTATAATTAAAAAAAATTTTGTTTTTTATATTTTATATTTTTTTTTCGATTTAATAACATGATGAAAACAATATGGTACTATTATTAGCTAGACTGTTAAGGTATATATATAATTTTTGATTTGAAAGATTTATAGATCTATTAATATTTAGGTTAATCTTAAGTAATTTAATACAAGCATTTAAGTATCTTAGAGTCTTCATAAGCGTTTGTGCCACCCAAAGTGCAGCAGTTGTTTCATTCTCACGCAGAGTGTCCATCCAAATGATGATTCATTTGTTGGCCAAGTGCAACGTTTTCTTACCTTATTTTTTTATTTTTTTTATTTGTATGTTTTACTCGCCCCGAAAACTCCACTCAGTTTTGACATTTATATTTATTTCAACGTGCGCCCGTCTGAGTCCTCAATGCGTTTTGAGTTATAACCAATGGACACGCGAAGGTGGCCAAAACGAAACTCCTCCACACACACACACACACACACACATATGTATATATATATTGGGCTGGATGGATGAATATGGACTGGGATCCAAAGATGGTTATGGATGAGCGTGCCGTTGGCGCTGTGTTCCTTGCCAAGGAATGCGGCGGTCGCATATAAAAAGTAAAATTAATAATATCGCACGCTCTTCTTCCTTTTTCTTCCTTTTTTTTCAGTTGCCTTTGGATAAGCTACAATTCTTATTGTTTTTTGTTTCTTTTTATATTGTTTTAGTGGGCTAAAATAAATGTCAAAAACCAAAGCAAAAGAAGTATTTCCTACAGACTTAGACTACGTTTCTACGGCCTCTGGTGCGTGTGTCGTGATTCAAACTTAAACGAATGGGCACTGAAAGTTTTCATATATGAAAAATTACACATGCGAATGATAAATAATGTTACTAAAACGTATATAAAAATATAGGTAGGTATAATGGTAGGCAAAAAGTGGTCATAAAGTAGATGTGGGAGCCACAACTGCTGTGACTGGACCAGGAGTTGTATAATCATAAGTTAAACCGACGATTAATAGACTTGAAGTTAGGTAGAGAGCAGAAAGGAGATTGGAAAGGCAACAAGAGCTAAATTAAAAATGTTGTAGAAAAGCATTATTTTATGTAATGCGTTTCAGAATACTATTAAAAAAATATTAAATTTAAAAAAATTTTAACCAACGTAAATAAATAAATGTATTCATTTGTAATTATTTCTTAAATGCTATGAAAAATGTGCAAATTTGGTAAAAGTTGCTTTAATCTATATATAGAAAACTGTTCAACCTGACTGATTGGCAACTCGCCGTCCGGCCAAACGGTAGAAGCTAGAAACCTGGAATTTCTACTGTATCTTCCAATTATATCATAGGTTGAGACTCTGCAAAAAATTAATCAAAAACATATCGGAAACTGGGTGAAAAAAGGAATTTAAAAATTATATTAAAATCTCAACTGGAGCATTAAAGGTGGCGCAGTAGGCTACAAAAATAGTATCATTGTATAATATAATAAGTTAATTTTCTGTTCCTAATTTTATCTTTTATTTTAAGCAGGAACAGAGCATAGCAGCGCGCGCCGGGATGATCTATTCTGAATATAAACAAACAAAAAATACAGTGTTCATAAAAGTTCATGGGAAAATCGAATAATCTCTTAAAATACAGATTATAAAAAATACAAACAATTAATTGCACAAAGTCTCAACTTCTTCTTTATTGCAACCATGACAGCTGCTCTGGTGTTAGAAATTATAATATATTGTATTTAAAATTTAATAAAAAAATACTTTTCCACACTCGTACCGCTTGCAATGACGCAAATCTCAGCGTGTGATCAACGGAAATACTGAAACAGCGAAATTTCACGCCTTCTTTAACAGCATTTATTAAAAGAGTATTACATAGTAGTACTATATATTCGGGAACATGGCGCATGGTAACGGTAACGGTGGCCCTTTGCACACCCAAAAGTGAAGAGTCAAATCAAAGCGATGGCAGATCCCCGGGGGGTTTGTACGGTCAGCGGCAGGCCCTAACATGACATCTGTGATACTTTTATTTTTGCTGACAAACCGACAAGCAACAAGCAACAACAACAACAACGGCGACAGTGTAATAATAGTTGCCAAAAGCAATTAGACAAACTAATAAAGGGAAACGCATAGAAAGCCGCATATAACTAGAACGAGAGGGAGAGCTCAAAGGCCAGAGAGAGGGATAGAGCGCAAATGCAAGAACGAAAGAGAGAGACGAGCAGCCCGACGTTGCGTAGGCTCAATGCCAAACCCCCAATGGCGTTTGCTGAAAAGCAGCGCTGCAGGCACAAGAGTATAGAACGAGAGAGAGTGTCAGAGCGGGATAGCAAAAAGAGTGAGTGCAGCAAAAGCAGAAGCCTTGTAGTTGTAGTTGTTATTGCTGTTATGCGTTGTTTTTTTTTCACCTGGGGCGAGGCTGAAAAGTGCTAAAGAGAAGAAGCCAAAGTCTAGAGTTGTGCTCTAGGCAAAAGTGTTGCTTTGTATGCAATGTATGTACATAAATATATACATATGTATGTTTATATATGTACGTTTTTTCAACATTTTGATTTCATTCAGCAGCCCAAGTTCAATATATGAATGTAATTGCGTTTAGAAGTGCGTGTACTTCAGTATTTTTTTAGTTCGCCCTCTCTCACTCTTTCCTTTGTTGTCGATCTTTTGTCGGCTTTGGCCGTTACAAATATGTTTTCAAAGCAAAGTCATGCTCGATCACAATAGCGATAGACACGCCAATATAAAGTACATAAGCCCTAGCCCTTTCTAATGCTCAAAAATTAGTTTTCTGAAGTGGCTTTAGTATAGGCCGTTCCATGTTGATATGCTTGACTTGGTAGCGAAGTGAGTGGAAGTTTTGGGAAGAGTTTCAGATGAGCGTAGTGGCGGGGGGCTTTAAAATTTTGGAGAAGGGAAATGTGCTGAAGATAAAATTAAAATTTTTAATACAGTTGTATCTGATGCATTTAGGTTCTATTAGAATTGTTATATAAATCAACAGTAAATTGTGAAGAATTTTTAAACATACTAGAGATGGCAATAGTTTAATTAATATTATCGGAAAATTTAATAACAACATTTAAAATATTGAAGCACAATACAAATAAGTTTATTTTTATAAATGTAATATCTAGATTTAGTTAATTTCTGCCTGGTACATACATTGGCAAATTTTTTTTATGAGTACACCGCATAAAATCAATTTAATTATAATTTAATAATCAAATAATAATACTTAATGTATTTAATTAGTTCAAAATGCCCCCCGTGTGTACTTATATGTGAATTACAATCTGGTAGTGCCCTAATCCCACATATCTATTAATATAATTACATTACAAACAAATTTTTGCATATTTGCATTCATATAGATTCCATTGAGAAGACACACCCAGCTCAACATTCTCAAGCCTTTCATTACAAGCTGTAATAATTTTAATTAAATGCATCAAACCGAGACCAAAAACAAAGGTACAAACAAACTACACAGAAAAATGGGAAAGGGACAACGGTAAAGGGAACGGGGAACTCATGAAAATGAATCCAAAACGAGTTGCAAACAAATTACGCCGCAGAAATGAGCTCCAGCGGTGACAAATTACAAGGAAACAAAGCGACGATGAGAAATGATGACAAGCGCAGCGCAACGGTAAAATGACACAGACATGACAATAAGCATGCGACTGGAAAAGAGAGAGAGAGAGAGTAAGAGAGCAAAACATTGAACAGGGCTGGGCACACAAAAAAGGGCTGCACAAATTTGCACTTTTTTTGGATCCATGCTGTGTCCTCTGTCCACGTGGGCCTTTGTACATTTCGCAGAACTTGGCGTACTTTGATTGCATAATTATGAATGGACAAGCAAGATGAAGAGGTGGGGGGAGGTAGGCAAAACCAGCTGGCTTGTTTAAGAAAAAAACAAATGTACATCCGTTCGCACCTTGGCACGCGCGTTGTCTCTTGCTCCCTGCTCACATTTTGGACCACTTTAAAGCCCTGCCAACTGTTTTCATTTCCGCTTTCTGTCATAAAAACCATATCTATTAGGTCCAACTTATATTGTCCTAATGCATTCGTACTTGACCTGTGCCGCCGCCCCCGCTGTCTCTTCAATTCCGTAAATAGTCTCATGTCGTGCTTTTCATTTCCGTGCTGGTCTTTCAGGGCACTTTCCAGGTTTCACTCCGCTTGTTGAGCCTTTGGGTTATTGGGTTTTACGCACGGATTTACATCTGTTTGCATTTTGTCTGGCCCTTTTGCCCGGGAGTCCTTCGATTCTCGCACAAATGGGCGATTTGTTTTCCATTTTATTTGCTTGTTATATTTAAGGCACATTTTCATTATAATTATTTGGGTTTTCCGCATTTGTCCATTGTTATTGGAAGTCATTTTGGTGTGTTAACTCTATTAGCAGATGGATATTCGCAATGAAACAAATAGATATAAATTTTTAGTAAGGGATAATCAGCATTGTTTATCGCCATGGGAATCAATGATATAAACTTATTTAGAATAAATAATGTAGAATTATGTATGATATTAAGCACAAGATTTTAAAATAATTATTGCGTGGAAGTATTTACGGTTTATTAATAAGCAATCTTACGTTGTCTTTAATACTGACAAGACATTGTAGTATGAACATATGGCAACACCGAACAATACGTTATAGTATGAACATATGGCAACACCGAACAATATTTATAAACTGGAAACAGAGAACCGAGTAAAAGCTGTTTTGCCTCCTCTTGTATCTTGTACCTCTCAATTATCCTGTTGCTCCTTATATGCCAAATATTATAAAAAAACTAAATATATTTTCTAAAATAAGACGACTGAGAAATATGATTGCTATTTCATTGGCGTTTTTTCGACAATTGGTATATATTAAGAAAATGCAGTATTCAGGTTGCCAGACTCTCTAAACTGAACTAATCTGCTTCAGCCTCCCAAAATCAAAAATCTATATACATACATAAAACTGTTCTACCTGGCTGACTGAAACCTGCAATTTTTATTGTAGATTCTTATTATATTGTAGGTTGGCACTCCGAAAAAATTTTGTCGAAAATATAACGGAAAGTGGGTGGAAAATGCATTTTAAAATTATATTAAAATATCAGTTGGAGCATATCAGGTGGCGCAGAAGGCTACAATAATAGTTACAATGTAGAATATGATTAGTTTGTTTTTTTTCTTAATTTGTTTGTTTTTTTTTTGGAGCGGGAACGGAACATAGAAACGCTCGCCGGAATGATATATTATTTTATATAGAAAACCCAGAAACGAAAATATTTTTTATAGGAAAAAATAAACGCACTATCTATCAGATGATAATATACCTATAATATTCGGAGGATCTAAGGCAGCATAGGGTGTAAATATGAGCTCAATTACTTCAGCAGTACTTCAGTGATGTTTGTAAATAATAAATATATAATATAAATATATAATAAATAAATATATAATAAATAAATTTGCCCGATTTGCAAGCTTTGTTCTTTTATCAAGCTGTTCATGATGAAATGGCAAACCAAACCGAACATAAATGACATTAGAGTTGCCAGATTTAACAAAAAAATGTGAGCTTTATATCTACTCGAAAAAGCAGCCTCTAAAAAAAACACCCTTTATTAGCACATTCGAAATTATATTTAAATATACTTAGTATAGATGGAATTGTCAATGAATTGCTGTTAATTTATTGCTTTGCCATAAATTTCATTAGTTACATTTGTATTACAATTCATATCAGGAAGTGTATTGAATGATACATACTCAACTAATCTCCTAAATTCTAATAACTCATCGCCCTAACATTTGACACTGCCCAAGTTCAAATTCCGCAAACTTTTGCGGTTATTAATACCCTAAAACTTCCATTTTGGCAGGCAATGAGCTGCAACTAATGCCCTTACAGCATAAAACAAAATGTTCTCTATTTATTTTATTTATTTTATTTTAGTGTTTTCAGGCTTTTGTATTTTTGATTTCGCACTCTAGAGTAAGTCTCAAAGGTCGCTTGAAATTCGAATGCAAACAAACAAAAGCGCAGCAGCAGTTTGAACCTCTGTTGTTGTGTATGGAAATATCATGCGTATGAAACAATGGATCCACTACCAGGTCAGATTCGGATGACATCGTTGACGTTTTCATCGTTTTACGGCACTCGCTTTTTTTTTGGCCGGTAAGTGAACAATTGGCCTGCCACGGCTCAAGGCCTGTTGTGGCTTTTTTTTCATTTTTTGATTTGCATTTCCGCTTCATTAACTTGCACACACAAGTCAACAAAATACATATATATATATATATATATATATATAGTATAAGTTCATTTCTATTAAATTTGCGTCGGCTTTTTGTTTTTTTATTATTTTATTTGGCGCGCAAAATATTTTCAAAATCAAGCATACTATTCCAAAAAGGGGCGTGGAATTTTGTGCCCACCACAAATTGCGCAGTTATAATGCAAACGGCAACGAGGCTGTCCTTTTAACAGCATTTTAATAGTCTGTTTTTAAAAGAAAAGAGAGCATGTTGGGTTTGTGCATGGTCTACACAAAGGCATTAACACAAATATTGAAAAATCAGCTGAGACCGTTACATGAATTTTTCCTTTTTTTTACACTATTATATTCAAACCCAATTTAATATATTTTACAAATTAATATCTGCATTATAATTTAATCAACATTAAATTAATATTTTATATAGCTGTCATAGGAATAATCGGTTGAAAATTTCAATTATTTAATTATTTGTGGAAAACAAGGGATATTCCCTTTTTTGCCAATATTAAACCCAATTTTTTTTTTTTTTTTGATTTTACCATTTAATCTTACTATTATTCCCAATTTATTTATATATATATTTCCTGTTTTTACACTTTTTTATTCAAGCCCAATTTAATACATATCTGCATCATAATTTAATCAAAATTGTATTAATATATTATATAGCTGACATAGAAATATTCAGTTGTAAATTTAAATTATTTGTGCAAAACAAGCGATATTCCCTTTTTTGCCAATATTATATTCAAACCCTATTTAAAACATTTAAAAAAATACATATCTGCATCATAATTTAATCAAAATAATATTAATATATTATATATTCTTTGTGAATAATAATATTCCCTTTTTTGCCAATATTATATTCAAACCCAATTTAATTCATATAAAAAAAATACAGATTTGCATCATAGTTTAATCAAAATTGTATTAATATATTATAAAGTTGTCATAGGAATGAACGCTCAAAAATATAAATTATTTGGGAAAAAAAAGGATATTTCCTATATGAATATATGTTTGTAGATAAGCATAAGTAACTTCGGCAAATTAAAGATAGCTGATTTATTGTGTTAAATAAACTAAATATATTATTAAAAAATAAATTAAAAAATATTTTTGGTATATGTCCGAAAAAAAAAACCAATTTAAATTACTCCTAGCACCAGAAATAAGGTATTCAGCAGTCGGAACCTTTTAAACTTCCACTTAATATTAATAATTTTGTTTTTAAATTTTTTTTTTTTTTTCCTTGGCTTACCAACTTTTACCCATTTACTTTGTATATGTATTTTTAAATTACAAAAACTCATTAGTGTTAATTTTGGTTATTTATTTTCAGACCTTTTGTTATTTATGGCATTTGAATAAAAAAACGTTTGCAACACCCGCAGCACACGCGTCATAGCCCCCCCAACAACGCCCCCTGCTGCCCTGGGGCATCAAGTGCAAAGATATAAACATGAATTTCATTTATTTCATTCATTAATTTGTTTTTTTATCTAAACAATATTTGCAAATAGAGATTTCTATACCCACATTTCTTATTTAAATTGTTTTTATTTGCTAAAAAAAAAATAATGTTTGAAAAAATATTTGAGTGTTCATATTTATGATGTTTATGATGTTAAATGTATTCCTGAAATATTGCCGAATATCATAAATTTAAATAAATTGAATTCCTTCTAAATTAACAAAAATGTTCTCTATTTTTGTGAAAATATTTGAATTTATAAAAATTCCATATTTAATTTTCGCGCAATTAATTGTGTTTATCAGGAAAATTATGGTTGAATATTATGATATATTTTAATTTAATTGATAGGGTAAATTCATAGCATCCACAGATTTAAGGTTTGTTAAAACAATAAATTTCTATAAATAATGTAAATTAAAATATTGTGAGTAGATAAATTTTCCTAAATAAAATAAATTGAAAAATTATGAGAAACTTTTCTATTGAAACTTTTATAAGAGTTTTTCAATTGTCATAAATTTGTGGAAAATAAACCGATTTATTAGAGGTTTATTTCCTTTAATTTTGTAAAAAATAATGTAATTTTATAATTGATTAATTATTGGCAATTTATTCCTTTTTAAATTGCTAAAATCAAGTGAGTAAAATTAAAATCTCTTGTGCATTTAATCTGATGAAAAACTTTTACATAATTTAGTCAAATACGAATGTTGCACTTTTAATTGTTACTTTCGCCATTTATAAGGCGAAATAAACTAACCCAATTATATGGTAATATATTGTTTTTTTATATGCTGAACACCGCAGTGATGATTGTTATTAAAATTGTTGTTCAGTTATTACAACTCATTAATTTAGAGCTCGTTTCTGGCTCACTTCAACAACAATTTTCCAGAAAGTTTATGCGTTGCAACAACAACAACAACAAAAAACAATGAAAAATGTTTCACACTGTGCTGCAGTTTTCTGCGCATAAATTAATGAAAATACTGATATGAGACTGGGTAGCTAAGAGTAGAAAAATGTAGAAAATTGTTGCTGCCACATGACCACAAATCAGTTTTGGGGGGGCAGAAAAGTAGAAAAGGGTTTTCCGTGTTGTCGTTCCTAGCAATTTACTAGTTTAAAAAATGAACGAGGAAAAAGAAATTTAAATTATGATTAAACAAGTGGCATGGAAATAGAATGGAAATTATAATGAAAACCGCAGCGAAATGACAAATGTGGGTGCTAACATGAAATGTGAAAGCAAATAAATTGGTTTGAGATACTTTTCTCGGCTGGAGCGGGCTCAAAAGGTCATTTGGGCTAAGAAAATCCAATGAAAAATCTTGAAAAATCTTGCAAAATCTTTCATTACACTTCTGAAGGGCTTTTTAAACTTACTGCGATTAGAATAATAAAATAAAAATATTTTGTAAATAAATAGAAGCTTTTGAAATTCTGGTATTATATATATTAAATGTTTGCCTTTTAGATAAATTTTTTAATTTATTAAACCACAATAAGAAATGATGATTTGTTTATTAAAAAATTAGAGTTTTTGTACACTTTTAATAAAATTAAGAAATATTATAACATTTTCTATTGCGAGACAGCATTGTTTGTCATTCAGAGTAAAAAAAATAATTTAAAAAAAAATTAATGTAAATAAATAAATAAAAAAAACATAAGACATTTTAAATTAAATTAAAAAAAAAACATTATAAGACTGATTTTAAATAAGAAAAAATAATTAAATACATTTTTTTAATTGTGTTATTTATAAGAATTTAAAATATATTGAAAAAATAAAAATAATAATTATAAAAATAATAAAATGCTAGAAGCCGGCTAAAAATATATTTTTTAAAAATTTGCATAAAAATAAAAAATGTTATCACCAGAGATCGAAAATACCTCATTCATTTTAAAACTTAAAAGAGTTTTTATAAAATACAACTTTTACAGAAACAGATTTTTATGGAAGTAAAAGTGTTTTTTCCCAGTGGCAAACAAATTCAAAAGAAATGGACTGAGTTATGTTTAATTTGTTACTATCGGGCCTTATATATACCTACACATTTTTATTTAATTTTTTGAAATAACAATTTTCTGACCCAAAAAGGAAAAATTATTGCTAGTGAATTTTGTTTTGAAAAATCCCGACTCTTCAAGACTTTTAACTCATACAGATTAAAATATCCTACGATTTATCAGGCTTTGCATTCATGCTCATCCTATACTTTAAAACAATATAGTAATACATAATTCATACATAATATATATACATTTTAAAACTATAAACTATTATCAGGCTCGTCAAATAAGCTTTTTTGCATATACTTGTAATATAACTACTATTTAGTAAAGTCTTAGATAAATAAATAATAAATATATACTTTAAAACAAAAACTATTTAAAACCCATCTATAAGCTGTTATGAAGTTAAATAATAAAGCTTTTCGCCAAACATCAAATATTACTATTACCAAATCAAGTTTTAAAATAAAATATTATATATAAATATACCAAAGAAATTAAAATTTCTAAGTTGAAAATTCAGTTATTTACTAATTGTTTAAGAAGCAATATAATTTTGGTTTTATAAAAATTAAGTTAGCTTTTAATAAAGTTACCACATTTATGTGAATGACACAAAATATATTTGAAATGTGACAAACAAATTCCATTATTAAAACAGACATTACTTGATAAAGTAACCACAAAACTAATTAAATTCGGGATACTATGGTTAGATAGATATCTGGTAGCTATAATTAACTAAGCGATCAAAAAACCAAAATGGCCGTCAAACGGAAATGAGTTTTATGTAACCACAAAACAGATGCAGTCGATGATGATAACGATGATGATGATAACGATGATGATGTTGTTGTTGATAATAATTAATAACACTAATTAAAAGGCACAGAAGAAGGCAAAAAAAACGACGCCATTTGCAAAAATTGTATTGGCAATGGGCAAAACGTGAATTTTCAACGGCTCCTGCCACATAAAAGCCAATTAATTATTTTTATGGCTACTCAAGGAACTGCACTTTAATGCTGAGAACGTAGACGGTTGCATGAAACAACAAATAAAAAAAATAAAAAAATATATATATATATACACAACAGAAGCCAAACAGAAATCGTATGTGTATATATGTTTGTTTGCCAAAGGGCCTCAGGGTCCATGGTTCTTTCTTTCTGTCTGGATAATAAAAAATTATGGGCACGATTTGGCGCACTCGAATGCGCCACTGACCAGGGCAAACTGCATCAGAGAAACCCCAAACCAAAACAAATAAAAATGGGATCCAAAAAGATGGCGCCGTGCTGTGTACAAAATTGATCAGAGGATTCCCTGCCGTTTGAACTATGACGCGATATGTCATCATATTTCCTACGTTGCAGTAACCCTACTCTCTCCCTTTCTCACACACACTCTATCTCTCTCGCCCTCTCTCTCTTTCTGTATGTTGGTTTAAGCCATGTCCTGTGTCCTGCTTCTTGTTGTTGCCATGCATATTTCACATTTTGTCAAAGGTTTTTCCAAGCACTGCGCAAGACCACAAATCCAGTTTCCACTTGGCCAGGCTGACCATTTGAATTGTTTGCAACAGCGCCACATTTCCCTTGCCCCATGTTGTAATCGTATTTAACATTTAGGCAAAACATTTATTATCCCCGGCTACCGCAAAATCAATTTTCCTCATAACTTTTATTAGAGTTGTGTTATTGTGGCCGGGGGTATTTTGGCCAAAGCATTTGCTCTCTTGGCCATTCACTGTGTTTATGGCCATTTCTCCAGCTATTTTATTGGCTGTTTGCCCTTTTTGGCCGGCTAACCTATGGTTTGAGTAATGGCCAGCTTCCACTTGCTGCTGGCCCTCAAAATCAACGTCAAAATCGACGTCAAAGTTGCTTTTGGCTCTTTGTTTTTAGACTTGGTTTATTTGGTTTGTCATCTTTTTGGCAACGTTTTAACGTTATTTTTTTAAGCTTATTGTTATGATTTAGTAGACAGTAAACAGCACTTTGCCATGAAATTAGATTCGGGCAAAAAATTAATGCTTAGTCCGAGTTCTAAGTATTGTATTTAAGTATTTAATATTGTTAAAATTTTAAAATGTAATATTATTAAACATTTCTGCACTTAATTACTTACATATATATATAAAACTCTATAATTATGTTCTGAACACAAAATCTAAACATTTAGAAAAATAATTATTATTTTATAATATAATTAAATAAAATAATTATTTTTTTCTAATATATTTAAATAAAATAACTATTTTTTCTAATATAATTAAATAAAATAATTATTTATTCAAAATTAAATATTATAACTTATATATGTGTTCTGTAAACCAAAGAATAAAAATATTTTCCAAATTAATAAACAATCGTTCTTCTTTTATAAAATAAAATTGTCTATTGATTTATGCTTCAAGAATATGTACAAAAATTTCAATTAGGGTATTCACGTGGCCCAAAAAAAAAATATAAAATATAAATCAATAATAAATATAAATTTGTAATATACATTTTTAATACCTAACTGTAAAGGTATTAGCATAATGCTTAAATAAAATAAATATATTTATATTTAATTAATATATATATGCAATTTAAAAATAATAAAATAAAAATAAATATATAAATGAACAAAATTAAAATAGTATATAAAATGTTGCATACGCATGGGCGCTGTCTTTTGTTTGTGCGTTTGTAATTCTCCAGCGGTTCGAGCAGTCAGTATATAAGGGCTGTGTTATTTCTGTAGCAAAATTTTTTTTAATTTCTTTGTAGAAGAATAAATAATTTAATTAATTCTGGCTTTTTTTTTAAACAATGTTTATAATAAAAAAAACGCAAAGTTCTTAGCTTAAGCACAAATTAAAAGGAAACAAACTAATATTCAAAAATTAATAAAATTTATTGATGATGACCAAAACTTTCTTAAAGACAGAAAGACAGTCTTAATAAATTCGTTAGTAAAATATGAAAATGTGTACATAACAAAAGCTAATGAATTCGGTACATTAAGAGTCAAAATTTTAGATTAATTATAATCATAATCAATGCATTTTATGCACAATTCTTACATATGTATAATATGCATTATCTATGAATTGCTTTTTATAATCTCATAAGTTATTTTACCAAAAATTTTTCTCTGTTTCGCTAATCTGTTTGTTTTTTTTTTTGGGATTTAATCTCATTGTTATTTTCAAACAACTTAAATCTGGTTCTCTTATCTTAATTTTTTTTAGCAATCTACAATTTTGCATTATTTTAAGCATTCAATATTAGAAACTTTCAGAGATCGAAAATAACAGCTATTAATCAGATTTTTTATAAAATTATAGTTAATTATAGTTAATTTAGTACAAAATATCATCTCTATAATAATACATTCTAAAATATTCTCTTTGATATATGAAAAGTTGTAAAAGGAATCAAACTCCAACTTAGCTTTACCCTAATACAAAGCTATAAGAATCCAGTCTATATAGTTGTTACTATAACAATATTTCTTTGTTTTTTTGGGCACGTCACTCCATTAAAAAACTTCATTACCCCATGGCAAACAGCAAATCAATTTTGATTTACATCAAGCAACAACAACAGCGGACATATGTATATATCCATATACATATATCAATATATGCTCGGGCCTCCTCTGAAAAGCCCCCCCAAATGGCGCAGGCGCATGTTCTAGGGGCTGGGGGCTGCTGCCAGAGCTGGCCAACGAATCGTTCCATCATTCCAAAGTGTTGATGATGGAAAGTGTCCCACTGAGCGGGCATAACAACGAAACACCAATGCGGCCAATGTGTCTACAATGGACCGTAGAATGCCATAGAATGGAAACGCTAATAATGCTTAATCAATGTTACACTTTACAATAAAAGAAACAACAACAAAAAAAAAACATAAAAAAAGAGAAATAAAATATGAAAGTGAGGGTTGGAGCACCCCACAAACAAAAAAACCAAAACAAAAAAAAACACAAAGTTGAACTTCATTTGTGCAATGATTTATGGTTTATTCATTTACCAAAGAACCAAGAAAAACCTCTTCAGAAAATAATTCACACCTGTGAACAAGTTGAGGCCAAATGAAATGTAATTGAAATCGCTAGAGTAAAAATTACTCAGATATTAGAGGAATACATATGTTGTAACTGATGTGGCGGCATAATATAAATCGATTTTTTTTTGGGTTATTTTGAACATTGTTCGTTGAAAAATTAGAAAACAATGCGCTAAATTTGTTGCGCACAAATTTTTTGTATTTTTTGTTGTATTCAATAATCATTTATCTTGTGCATTCGATTTCTTGATTATAAACAACAATCGTAGAAGTTCATAAATTATTTCGATTGCTTTCGAAGCTTCATTAGCAACGACTGAATCCAATTAAAAGTGCTATAAAAATACATTATTATTTAATTTTGTATATCTTCTTTATTATTTAAAGGAAAAAAAATAGTTTAGCAAAACTATTGAAGCTTAGCTTGGGATTAATTTAAATTTGACAATTAAGATTAGTACTTAGATGACAAGAGAAGAGTTTTACCAAAGATTTTAGATTCTTTTATTCCAAAATGTATTTTGATTAATTTTATTCTTTTCAAAAAAAAAGTACCAGTCCTTAAAATAAAGTTTTTTATATTTTCATTATTATTAATAACATGATTACAGTTTAAATTCTTCGGGATTTTTTTTAACAAAAATTGTTTTATTTAAATCGCTTTATCTCAAGGCAAGTTACAATTAATTTAGGGTTAGAAAGTTACAAGTAAGAGTTAAAAAAATACATTTGTTATTGTTATTAAACACCACTAATGCATACAAAAAAAAAAAAAATATTTTCTTTATTTTTATTTATGGGATTAGAGTTTAAATTGATTAAAATTTATTGGAATTTTTTTAACCAAAACTTTTCTAACAAATCGTATTTTCTATAGCAAAGTTGCAATTCAAAAAGAGTTGAAGAGTTAAAAGACACTAAAAAAGAGCTTTAAAAATTTGTAAACAAAATAAATGTATTATTTTTGTCATTAAGGGCCACTAATACATACAAATTTAAATAATTAAATAAATTCAAGTTTTCGGCGCTAATTTTTGCAAATATTCAGACCTGTTCCCATTCTCACTTTTGGCAAGATCTCACGGCAACGAATTTTCCTCTACGAATTTCAGCACTGCTAACGCTGTGTGATATTCCAATGGGAAATTCAAGGGAAATACGCAGGAAATTTAGGGGAAATTCGGCAAATTATTACGCGAGAATAAAATACACAAAGTCCCACCCAAAATGGGAAAAGGCCTGATTATTGCTTAAATAACATAAAATTTCGTTTAAATCGCACGTAGTGTTTAGTTTTTAATTTGAATTAAATAAGACAGTTTTGTACGATCTTTCTATTAATCAAAAATCTCAGCACGCAGCTTTTGTCTGGCTTAAGTCTCAATCAATATAAAATGTGTGCGATTTTATTAAGTGCATAATTTTCTTCATTGTTTTTATCACGGTTCTTTGGCGAAAAACACAACAGGAGCCAATGCAGCAGCTGTGCGCAAAAGATCCAAATCAAAAGTTCTCGGAGGATTTTTCAACGCCATGCCACATGTCAATCCACAGGCTCTCACTTAACATACACATGCGTACGTACGTGAAGATTTCTCAATGGCAACCGTACTATAATATAATTGAGGTTAGAAGGCGTATGTGATGTACGTGGTGTACTCTCAAAAAAGTGCGCTCAGCACGAGTTAAGATTTAATTTAGTGAAAATAATTTGTTTAGTCGTGCTGCAAAATTACTGCATAATTGTCAATGGTTAGCCACTCGGTTAGAGAGCAACAGGATCCTTAATGAGCGTACGACGCAATTGGATGCGGTTTTGGGTACTTATATACATAAGTATATATATATATATATATATATATGTATTGCTTGCCTTTCCAGCTTGTGGTAACGTCCCACGTGCGATGTCGGCAACCGCTGCGCCATTTTGAGGCACAAACACATTTGCATATTGGAAAATTATAGCCTATGCTTGTGCACAGCCAACGCCTGGTTAGCAGCTAACCAGCCTATACTCGTATATATATATATACATATACATATATATATATAGCTGCTTCTGGCTTTTGTGATGCGGTGGCTGCGGTTGCGCAGAAGGCGACGCGCGTGGCTGCATGGTGCCGCAATGGGAGGGCCATCGATGTCGACGATGACGACGACCCCCAAGCGACCTCCAGCCGCGACGCTGTGGCGAGGACTTGACTCGTAACTGGCAGGCTGGCAGGCTGGCAGACAGGAAGGCAAACAGCGAAAAGAGTGCACGAAAAAAATGCAAGCAATGTGGTGGCATCGTCGTCGTCCGACGTCCGGCAACTGGGCGACTCTGATGAGCTGTAAAACACGCGTTTTCATAATGTTATTAAAAGGCATTCAATGCTAAGCAGGGGCGGAACGGGGGCCCTCAACGGCCATTTGACATGCCAAAAAACACTTCTGTCACAGCAGCAGCAGCAGCAGTCGAAGTAGCAGCAGCAGAAGCGGCAAAAGCACCGGCAATGGAATACTACTACTATATCCATATCCCTAGGTGGTTGGACTGGTGCTCTCTATCAGGCAAAGCGTGACTCTGCTGTGTGATGCCGCTGCGCAGGCGCCGTCGTCCTCGTAAATTGTGCACCGCATGCTCTTTGGCAATTATTTAGCCATAATAAACTTGATACTGATGCTCTATCTATAATTTTAGATTGGCTTTTTTAGACTACACACAGTAGCTGCAGTAGCTGAACTTATTTAATTTCAATTTTAATATTAAGTTTATGTGCTGTGCAACAGGCGGCGGCAAGTCAAAGGAGTTGAAATTACAAAGTTGATCAATTTATTTTAACATCATTAAAATATTATTAGCTATGTATTTAAATTAATAATTAAATAACTTCTTCAAGTAATCTCAAATTTAAACATAACGTAAATAAACACTGGCACATTTGCCACCATAATTAGGTTTGCCCATAACGGAACATATATATCTGGTCACACTTAGCGCGCCCATATTTAAATATCCTATTTACATCCGACTGCGATGAGAGCTCACTTTTAATACAGATTGAGTAAAATTGAATATAATTAATATGTTTATTTCAATCAAAATAGCTCAAATAAATAAAATCGTGCATTAACAATATATTTTACATAATTTCGTATATATTGTAATATAAATAAATTGAAATACTGATGCAGAACGGCCAGTGTGTGCACATGGCATACAGAAAAAACAATAATATTAGTGATTTCACCACTAATCTAAATAAATACCAAATTTTTCCAATTTATAATACGAAAGCAGCTTTATTTTATAGACTAATAAGTTATAGAAATAATTTTATCGCATTATTAACGCGTCGCCCTTGCACAACTGTTGAGTTTTTGAGCCGCTTACTGTGGTGAAAACAGGCATGTGAATAGGTGAAATTTATGTGTTGAATATAGTTGCGGCAATTTGAATTTCTGTTCTTGATTCAAATTGCCGCAAAATTTCAATGGAATGTAGTTTGTATCTTGGGATTCCGACAAATACATTTTATTAAATAATGTTACATATATTGTAAAATAATTGCAATTTTTTCAATTGATTTCTATAAAAATGTATTTTCTAGCTATTAAATTTTCCAGTTACCAGCCAATCGGCGATTGGAAAAGGTGGCAACGTTAGCAAATCATCGATAAGGTATCGATAAAACAGCTGCTAGCTGCTGATGAATGAACGTGCAGTAGTAAGGTGTAAAACATAGCAAAACGTAAAAATTTGTGCTTTTTTACAATAACCGCAACAAAACAAATACAATAAACATTAAACTAAGCGGAAATATTAATGTAAAGCCGAAACAAACAAAATGTGCAAGTGCATAAAGCAATTGTGAATAAATAGACATTGTATTGGACCGGTAAATGCTATCGTAAAAGGCCCAAATAGCAGCCACAGCCACACAATGGAAGGCAAAGCAGTAGTAGGAGTATGTTGAATAAGTTTGTAGTAGTGTAGTTGTACGAATCAGCGTGCAAGCCGCAACTGGCAAAATTGAATTGTAGAAGAAGAAGAAGCAAGGAGAAGCAAATATACAAAACACACAAGTGCAAAAGGCAAAAAGCCATAAACAAAAAACAAAAAATGCTTAAAAAAATGCAAACATAACTGTATTAAAAAAAAAATAACAAAGCGAAACAAAAACGCCGGGCATGTTAAAGTTGTTAGTGGAGCAGCAGCTGACGAAGCAAAAACAACTTGAGGGCGGGGTGGGTGAAGTAGAAGCGGTTGCAGGGACAGTGGCAGTGGCAGAGGCAGAGGCAGAAGGCAGCTGCATTCAACAGCAATAATAATAATGTTGCTGGCGGCAGCCGGGCAAGCAGCGCCCTACACCTACGAATCGAGCGCGACGCGTAAAATTAGCAACAATAATAATAATATTAACAACAATGTTAGCAATGTCAGCGCTGGCACGAGCGCACCCACCACAACAACAACAACTGGAGCGGGAGGGCTATCGGCGGCGATTGCGGCACGTCCCTCAACAATAACAACAACCAACAGCAGTGGGAGCAGCAGCAACAGCAGCATAGCCAGCAATGCGGCCAGTGCGCTCATGAAAACACTATCAGTGCGATTGCATCGCGGTACCGAATTCATCAAGGATACCGTGCAAAAGGCTCTGGTCATGTCAGCCACAGCCACGCCAGTGATTCCACAACAAGTCAAGCCGCTGGAAGTGAACAAACCGACCCTTAAGCGCAGATATTTTGGCACTGGTGGTGTAATGCACTCGGAGTCTGGCCTCGACTCCAACTTAGAAAACAGCTGCCTCAGTCGCGAACTTATGTTAAATAGACAAAAGGTTATACCCACGGCTGCATACCTGCGTAGATTTGCTGTGCCCCCCACCGCACTGCATCGCTCAGCAACGGCACGCAAACGCAATTCCAGCACTGATAGCCTACTCATGGATCTGTGTATGTTCAAGCCCATAAGACCCATGCCCATAACGCCAATTAAAATGTGAGTGTGTTAAACAAAAAGTTTTTAAATTAATTTGATTTAAATATATTTCATAATCTTGATTTATTAGCAATAAGGCACGCGGCTTTGAACTGAAGCGACCCAAATTTGTGCCGCCTACCGCCAATCTGTACAGTGATGACGACGATGATGATGATGATGAGGAAGAAGATGAGGCTGAACATGTGGAGATTGTGCATAAGCTTAAACTCAGGTAAGCTATCAGCTAATGCTAGACAATTTTTAGCTTAGATTTTTGTTTTCACTTGCAGCACACTGACATTGCCGCAACATGATACCGCATCGGCTTTTGTGCCACATGAAGCCAACATTAGCAGCGGTAGCATTCAAGTCCCTGCCCAACAAACCAGGGACAATATCAACACACACACCTCAGGCTCAGGCTCTGTCACAGGCTGTAATCCAGGCGCCACAGAGATAGTCAATAAGCCAAAAGCAACAGCCACAAAGCGTAGACGCCGCGCGCCGCTGTTAACAGCCAAGCGACGCCGCAGAACATCAGCAGCAACTAAAGATGTAGCAGCTAGAACTAAAACTGTTGCTACAGCGCCAATCACAGCCACAGCCAGCACTCCAGCAGTTGCTGCACCAAAACGCAAACGACGCAATGCAGCCGGCACTGCCGCAAGCAGCACTTCCATATCGCCAATGCGTCATTCGCCGCCCATGACACGTCAACGTGCGCGTCAACAGATCTCCGCCAGCAGCAACTAAGCGCAACATCTTAACACCCCCTCTCATACACATCTCTTTCTCTCTATACATTTCTCGGTTTATGTCGAGTTACTTTTTGAGGTTTAGTCATTGGAACGCCTAAAGACGTATTTGTAATCCAATGCCCAAATCTGCTGTAACATACAAAACATAACAAAACCATCTATAAATCCTAAGTCTTTGGTTCTAGTTACTGTTTAATGTCTAAGCGTATTTCTATTGTTTTCGTTGCGTCAAATTAAAGCAAGTAAAGTTTAAAATGCAAGTCAAATATTTTGTATTAGATTACTCTTTATGTAAAACTAGAAAAACTTAAGCCATATTTATTTCTTTAATGTTTTTTCGTCGTCTCTACATGCTTCACTTGTTTATATGTTAATCAAAAAATTGCAATTGTTTATGAAAAACTTGTTTGCATTTCAACTTTACTTGTTTTGAACAAACAAATTTAGTTTGGTAATTGTCTTTAAAATACTACATAATAATATTAACTGGTCTTCAAGACTGATCAATAACTAAACGAATATTATAAAGAAAAGAACTCATTTAACGGCAACTGATATGCAAAGAACCCTTTAAGAATTTAAGTTTAAAAATACCACAATTTAAAAAAAAAAACAAAATTTAAACATAAGCAAAAAGTATTAAAAACAAAAAGCATACAAAACACTAGGAAAAAAAGAAAGAAAGAAATCTATACAAATCGTAATGAATAAGCCATTCCTGATATGATAATTTGTTCCACATATTATATAAATGGTTTTTGCAGCCAACTTTCAACATTATTTTTTTGTTCTATTAAGACTACATTTTTATTTGTATAATGTATGTATTCAGACTGCCTTTGAGGCAAAGATATAAATGCAGAGAAAACGCCACAACTAATATTAATTTCCTACTTTAATTAAGTTTGTTAGAATTTATAGCATAGTAAACAAAACAAAAGTAAATTCATTCAAGTATAAATAATAAACAAATCTATACACAAAAAAAAACAAATATAACATATAATCTATCTATATAGAAGCAGCAGCTATCATTATATTATAATGCATGCCGGTCAAATCAACTGTGTGTTGTGATATGAATTAATTTATAAAAACAAAAGCAAAAAGACAGCAACAATTCGCTTGCTTTTAATGATACAGACAAAATTATATAAGACAACTCTCTACCCCATCATTGATAGCGAAAAACGATTCAATAATAATAATATACATTTTAAAACAAAAATCAAATATGTATAAGCATCGAGATACCAACGAATTGGGCAACAGTAAAAAACCAACAAATTATGTATTAACATTAAGCTTATTACAGTTTCAAGCGATTCCAAAAGTCTATAAATATTATCTTCGGGCTATCGAAGATTAAAATACCTTTGCAGACACAATAATTAAATTGCTTGATTAAATTCGAATCTTCAGAACATTTGAGACAAGTTAAAAATGATGTTAAACTAAAACTTATATTATTTTGGCGCAGCTAACAAAAACACTCTCAAAATAAATATTCAGATATAGATTTTCTATCCTGAGGTCACCGACATATCTATTCCGTTAAAAAATATTCAGTTTTTGACCAAGTAGAGGGCAGGACTTAATTGTTCTATTTATATAAAAATTTTAATAATAAACTGTAACATACTTAATAATGACAATCCATTTTTCGCTTATAGCAAAAGTTTTTCACAATAATCTTCGAATGATTTTGTTTTTCTAATGAATCTGATGTATTACTTCTTAACCCCTTAACTACGCCCTCGATTGATAACAAGTTTCATACCAGGAATTTTGAATACTGCGAATTTGTTTACATAAAAACCAAACAAACAAATACTGACTATATCAGATATATTATTAATAAATATTTATAGTATATATGTAGTATTTGTCTTTATCGAGTCAGTTCGACGTTTAGATAAGTAATATACATACATATGTATGTATAAACTTAATGGGATCGAATTTCAATGCGTTAAATAATACATAAAATTACTTTCTGCAAGGGTATAACAAAAAACAGAAGAGCAAAACTACTTAAAAAAACACATAGCGAGTTGTATGCGTCAAATAAAACCGTAAAAAAATATACTTAACAAAGATTTTGTTTTTTAGTTCTCTTGGATACTGTTAAAAATATCTAATATTATTTTATTTTGATCCTCTATCAATCTAATTTCAATCAGACAAACTTAATATACATATTATAATATACATAATATATTATACATATGATATATTAAATGTCTTCGATTTAATACAAAATAAATCCAAGTTTTCGACATGACTTAGATTTACATATATGTAATATATTTAATAATTTATAGTCTATGTCTATATTCTATTTGAAAATAATTGAACACTATACAAACAATGAAACTGGATGAGATATTAAACAATCAGGTTTTTATTTCTAATATTTATAAATAGGAAATAGAAAATTTAGGAAATTATTCCATAATAATCGCAGCGTTTCCAAACGAATTCTATTAATATAGTTAGAAAATCAACAAATACATTTTAAAAATTAAATTTTTATTAGATTAGATTACAGGATCAATGCAATATTACGTTTCAAAACTTCCGTAAAATATGCTTTCTCTATTTTATTTAATTCAAATACAATTTCTTAGGCATTCACTCATCCATCGTTGCCATTTTGGTGGGCATAACATTCCACAAATCCTGAAGCTTATAGCCATCTGGTATGCGTTCCATGGCAAAGCCCAGCTCCTTGCAATATACGGGTTCCTGGGACTTTTCCGCATTGCTTGATAGCATGCCCAGGCAGCCTTGGGCCAGATAGTTGTTCAGTTTGGTATTTATTTCACGCTCATGTCGTTCGTCTAGCTCCTGGTAATCATCAATTTTGAATTGTGTAGCCTGAGCAGCTTCCTCGGCTGCGGCTGCCAAACGCTGACGTGCATCCTGCGGATCGTAATGTACACCAAAGTTGGGCTGTTCCGTGTAAATTGTATGCAAGGAGCATAATTCCTTGTACAGAACGTTTAAACGCTCTACGGGATCAATGCGAAAGCCCAGCACATAGCTGCCGGCTGTCTCAGCAGTCTCTATAACCAAAGCCGGGCCATATTTGGACTCGCGAATGCGTAGCTATAAATTAATAAGCTGGTCAAAAGGAATTTTGGATAACTAGTCACAAAAAACTCACACTCTCAATCTGCAAATAGGGCAAACTTATATTAAAGGACTCATTGGCATCGGCATACCAAACCAGGCGTATATTGGTAACCACAAAGCTGCCCAAATTGCCCTGATCGCTGGACAGATTCCAAACGCCCTGAACCTGACTATACACCTGCTCATCCGGCAATATAATCAGCTGACCCATCTGCACAATGGCACCGCGCAACTTCAGATCCCGATATAAAAATGTGCGCTGATACAAGCTGTAAATCGTTATAAACAAATTGATTAAATAAATTATTAGGATTTCATGCATACTCTAACATACTGATGCACATCGAAAACGCTGGCAAAGATGGGCTGCTCGCGTCGTTTTGTTTCGCCAGACACATCCGTAAAAAGAAACTCAAATCTTGTCTCATTGCTTATGGCCAGGATATACAGAGCCTGGCTGGGTATGCGTCCCTTGGTGTGCATATGCACCAGCCTGGTACTTGTGCTGCCAATGCGCGCATAGCCAATAGCTGGAAAAAGGTATATAATATAATATAGTTTATATATATGAATTATTAAACAATATAAAGCTTTTTAGCAGATTTTTTAGTCGTAAAGTAAAAATAGAAAAATACTATATAATATATATTAAGTCAGCTGTTTGTCCTGATTATATATTCTATAACATTTAATTTAAAATGTTAAATATTTCTTAATATAAAATACAGGCTTAAAACCCGCTCTCTCTCTCCGATAATGCGAAAATATAACTTACACAAATTATATTTCTTATGCACCAACGAATGCCAAATAATGCGCAAATTGGTGATTAGAAGTTTGCCCGTATCACCAGGATTACCCTTGCTATCCTCAATATGACAAATGGTATCCAATATTTTCTCGCCGCTGCGAAGTCGCGTGTGTCTGAAAATTGTTTGATTGCCGTTTTAAAGCAAAAGCTTCAGTTATCTCATATATATATACTACTCACAGTTGTGGCGTATCGAATTTAACATCCTTATCCTCCCAGAGCAGATTCTGCTGCTGTATATCCATTTTGCTAAGAGTCTTGAACATTATTTCTAAAATAAATTGCTTATGTTGCTTCTGGTATTTGTTGTGTCGCTTTTGGCAGACGTTGCCAGGCAACGATTTAATTTAAAACAGCTGTTTAATTTAGTAGTTGTATGTTTATATAATATATATGCATTTTAATATATTTAACTATAATTTAGATTTATAAAAAACTTATGGCTTTGATTATAAAAAAGGTTTTGTTGGTCTAAATGATTTAATTTTTAATGAGCCAAGTGTAAGCTTTATTTTGATTCTATATTAGAAATTTGTGATCAAAGTCTTAATTAAATTAGCCAGGCTAGTTAATGGAAATGTTCTTTCGAATATTGACACATTCAGCTTAAATGTTTAAAAAATATTAATAAACACACACACGCCACACACACACACAAAGGCAATCGGTGCATAAAATATCCAATGAGCCAACTAAATAATATTTACAATTAAGAAACCGTTTGCTTCACATGATAATCTGCGGCTCGGGCACGCTGGCGGCAATGCTCTTGTGTGGCAACACCTGACCACCATTCACATACAGCTCATCCTTGACAATGACATCCTCGCCAAGTACAGTGATGCCCTCAATGCGCACCCAGCGTCCAACTGTTGAACGCCAGCCCACAATGCAGGAATCCAGCCAAGAGTGCGAACGTACAATTGCCCCTTTCAATATTGTCGAACGTTTAATGCAGACGCCATCCTCGATAATAACATCGGGTCCAATGGTAACATTAGGTCCAATGCGGCAACCTTCGCCTATTATAGCCGTCGGATCGACCAGAACATTGCCAACAACACCGGGGCCCGTGTATAGCTTTGTCGATTGCTTTTGGCGCAGTGAGCTGAGATAAAGGCACATGCCTGTAAAAAATTGTAATTTAATATTAAATACTTGATAGATAGGCAACAACAAAAATTAAAGCATATTGCAAGCAAAGTTTCTGCAAACATTTCAAACGTTTTCTAATATTTTTATCAGCAATTGCCGTGATTAAAATGTTAATGTTAAACAAAAATAGTTCTATCAAACGTTTGAATTGGCTTTGGTTCACTTTTCCAAGAAATCAGACAAGAGCCACATTAAGTACGACAAATTGATAAGACGCCGTTTGGGGAAAAACTAAATAGATAATGCAAAATTGGGAAAATTGAAGATAGGAAACACAAGTGGCTGTGATTCAGGCTGAAACAATGACTAAGACAACAACTAACCGGTTAAAAAGTCTTTGGGCTGTCCAATGTCCATCCAGAAGCCAGTCAACTCCATGGCATATAGTTCCTGTTGCAGCGCCATATCAGGGAAGACTTCCTTCTCAATGGACGTGGGCTTCACTTCGATGCGTTCCAGCACCGAAGGATTGAATATATAAATGCCTGCATTAATTTTATTGCTAACAAATTCTTGAGGTTTCTCAATAAAATTTGTAATGCAGCCAAGTTCGTCGTAGAGCACAACACCATATTTGGAGGGCTCCTCCACTTTGGTCACAACAATGGTGCCTTCTTTGCCATGATTGCGATGAAATTGCACCAGCTGCTTGAAGGGGAAATCACAAATAACATCCGAGTTGAGCACAAAGAATGGTTCTGTGCTGGTCGACAATATGGGCTTGGCCAGCGCCAGGGGTCCGGCTGTGCCCAGCGGTTCGCTTTCATGTGAAAAGATCAATTCGACGCCCAGTTTATCGGCCTCCACTTTCAGTTCCTGCTCCATTTGCTCCGCCCGATAGCTAACAGCCAGTATGACCTGTACAATACAAGAATTATTTATATAAATTACTGTAGTGAAGCATGTTAAACTCACCTGACGGCAGCCCGCATCAACAAGCGCCTCCAACTGATGCAACAGAATGGGCTTATTGGCAAACTCCACAAGCGGCTTCGGCGTGCTTAGGGTCAATGGACGCAGACGTGTTCCATAGCCACCCACCAAGATGAGAGCTCGTGCTCCCGTACCGGCAGCTGTGTTTGGTGAGCCACACATTGTTATGGTTCTTGTAAATAGGACACGTCACAGAATTCAGATACAATAAAATTTTCTCTGCGCTCGTGAGTTGCGTTCGCTGGGTGATCAAATAAATGACTAAAGCGGCAGTGTATCAAGTTAAGTTTTGATTTTAATTAATGTTAAGTTGCTTGTTGTTGTTGCTGCTGTTGCTGATAAGCCGCTTGTTGTTGTTCTTTTTTTTATTACTTTTGGCGGATTCCTATTGGGACCGTCGCTCGATGTATATATCCGTGTTCTTGTGTATGCGTGTGTGTGCCGGCGTCACGAGTTTTCCGTGATACCAAACCAATACGTAGTTACAATTTGAAATCTTATAAGAAAGGAAAATCGGTATTTATTTCAGATGTGTTCGCGGGCTGGTTTTTTTTTTCTTATTAAGAGCCAAATAATAAAATCAGGGATGCTAATAATGTATCGATATATCGATAATGCAATATATTGTAAGCAAACTGGAAATATTTACCAGTGCTGCCCGCTTAACCATTCTTACGCTACATCTGGCTATTTTAAATGTGAAAACAAATAAACCTTAAATTTTCTATACTTAAGAGCTTACACTGCAAAATTGGAATATTTCTTCTTGATTGCTGTATTATTTATTTTAATATTATTTAGTAATGTCTATTTATGTACGTGTATTAAGTTTAGTTACTTTACGAAATAATTACCCAATACTATTGTGACTTTGGAATCAAATAAAATTTTTGAATTCAAAAAATATGAAAAATTATAAATCAAAAGAAGTTATAAATTCAATTTTACAATTTATAGCTAATTTAGTACAAATCTTCAATTTCTAAATTGATTGTTAGCAATAATAATTGGCAGCTGCTAATAAATATCGAATATATTTGGTTCTACATTCGACTATATCGATATATCGTTGAGTGTTGATGCTGAAAGTTATCAATTATATTTGGCCTTCCGCAGTTTGGTAACACTTTTTTCTAGAACAGTGTGACCTGTGCTGTTGACAGCAGTGTCGGAGTCGGAGTTTTGTTACGTGTAAAAATTAGTAAAAATCTCTGTGAAAATTGTGCAAATCATTCTTAACAAATAGGCACAAGGTAAGTGTAACGTTTATACATAACGATCACATAAAATGAGTTATGTAAATGAAGGGCGTTGGGCACTTGCAATACTTAAGCAGCATATTTTGCTGTTCGGTGCTCCGCTGGCCACTCAAACGAGACACACACACACGCATGCATAAATACATGCATATACATACTTTGTGTATTTCGTCGAATCAGCAGCAGCCTCAGCAGCGAGTGGCCTGTGTCACACACACAGACAGAAAACAAAATGTCGACCATTTGCATTTTTTTTGATTGCTTTTTAGTCAAGTTTTTAAACGTATTGTGTGCATTTTATTGTTTTTAACAAGTACTTGAAAATACATATCACCAACTAGTGCTCGAATTTCTCAAAATATCTTGAAATTCCAAATTCTACAATGTGTGGAGCAATAAAGTTGTGGGTGAGGTAAAGTTTCGGTATTGATTTTTACAATGGCTTTTCCATAAAACGTTCAGAAAATTTGGAATGTTCTTGAGTATATTGATTATTTAAATGTGCATTGAAGTCACATTACCGTATTACTAAAGTTAATTGTCTAGCTGTGATATTGAGGATCAAGACCTGCCGATAATAGAGCAGCTATTTCTAGTTCAATAAGATGAATAAGTTCCGAAGAAGTGAATAAAATCAGCTATTTTAATAAACTAACTAGTGAATAATAATTAAAGAAGGAAATTCATATTAGAATCTTTATTATGCTTTAGTTCAATTTTTAAATAGTTTTCAATTAAAAGTGTGACCTTTAATTAATAATAAATTAATTAATTTTATAGATTAAATATTTACTATAATCAATTGAAGAAAACGATTTTTTCAAAATCTTGCGTCTATTTGTAAAAAAGGTATTTATTGATAATTTATAAAGTGCTGAATAAGAATATAGTCAGTTTATGAATCACTGGTTCATTTCACCAAGTCGTTCAATTAAATTTAATTCTGAACGAATAGAGGCAACTCGATATTATCAACTTGGTTGGCAACGCTGATTTAGAACAGTTATTGAAGGGTGATCTACCATATGTGTGTATATTTATACATATATATTTATATTTTATTCTATTTTAAATATTTGCTGCATATATTTATGTACATACATACATTCTTTTATAGATATGTATGCTATATTTTGACTGAGTGATGCGCAGCATCTTGTTAAATTTTTACTTTCTCTTTTATTTATGCTCCAAGCTGCAGCCTCGTGTATATGTGTGTCTGTATGTATGTATATACTTCTGAGTGTGCCTTCCCCCCTTCTCTACAATGCACAATCAGCAGCCGTAGTCACGTTAAATCTCATGCTCACAACAGTATTTTATTTTATTTTATTTGTATTTAATTTTGGTCTCTTGTCAGCGTTTTTATATGGGTTTGCATTGTGCTGCTGCTGCTTCTGTTGCGTCTACTTGCTTGTTCGTGTGTATTTGTTTGTTTAGCTTTTATGGTCACATTGCATTGAGTTTTCGCTGAAGGTTCGTTCTGTTGATTGGCAACGCGTGCGCTCATTTTTCGCAAGTAATGCCATGCAGCAGCAGCAACAGCGACAGCGACAACATAAACAATCATTTGACACATAGATATGTATGTATGTAATAAGCAAAATTTGATTCTTACGTATACTTATGAAATACATACATACACTTCTTGTGTGACGTCATTGGCATTGAAATTCAACATTTGTGATTTAAGGTTGTGAATTTTGAATAGAACAACACTGGACAAAGACTCAGCGATAATTCAAATAAAGTTATATTATAAATAAAGCTTATTTAATGTATTTTGTGTATTTGGAAAGCTTTTATGGTATATAAATAAATCTATATTAGGCATCGTTTTGTTAAACTGTTTATTCAAAACATATTGTTCTAAATAAACATGTCGAAAGTTGATAGGATACATTTATCGATCGTTCGATAAATCAGTTGGCTTTGTTTTGATTTTATATGTGCCAGCTGATAGTGTATTTAAAGTTGTCGATAACACCATCATAATTTATCCAGGGTATTTCAATGTCAACTTATACCTTATGGCAAACGCTGCCTAACTCAACCTTGAAAGTTGATTGAACTACGAAAGGAAAATATTTTGACCCCAAGAGTCCCAATGCAAACACACTCCAGAGCAGTCAATTGCCTGCTTGCCTTTGCCTTTGCCTGCCTGCGTCGTCGCCTACGGGCCGCATATACATAATTTGATTTCCGTTGCTGATGGCGGCATAGAGAGGCGTTGAGTGGAGCAGCTCCTCCGTTCTTCATCTCCGTCCTTAAACGAACACGATGCCTTTTGCTTCTTCTTTAACTAAATCATGTAGACGCCCTCTTTTTTTCTTTCAGTGCAACGAATAAAAACAAAATCCTGTTGTATGTCTGTTTGTCTCTGATGCCATGGAACAGCAAGATTGAGTGTGCGAGTGTGAGTGTGTGTGTGAGAGAGAGTGCGAGAGCTTTAGTATTGGTGCGTTTCATTTGCTTTTTTCTCTTTGCACGCTGTTTCGCCCCCTCAAAAAGCCAAAACACAACTCGAACTTGCTCTCTCTCAGCGCTTTTGTCTGCCCATCGCCTGGCTGACTTTGTTGTGTGTGCGTGTGTGTATTAGC
>JAWNNH010000629.1:0-33456 GCA_035043045.1 Hirtodrosophila alboralis | reverse complement strand
GGTCTACTTCGTACGGTTGATTAGCGGGCATCGACGCCCGCACAATGACATCCACATGTAAAACGGCATGGGAAAAATACATAGAAAAAAGCTGGGTTGCGGTTGGGTACCCGACCGAGCAGCCTAGGCATGTCGTTAGGTCCGGGCTCACCCGTAGAACCACTGGGGAGGGAAAGATTGGTTTCGGAGCTTTTCACAAAATAGTTCATGCCAAATCCTAGCTCGGTCGCGCACACAAATAAAAGTATAAGTGCCTAGAGTGGCGCATATTAACATATTTTTTGATTTATTATCAAAATTAAAAAAATATTTCTAAATATTATTAAATAAAAAATCAAATTATTTATTTTTAAATAAATTGCATTTGTAATGTTTAATTATTTGTTTACCAAATACATTTTAACTCCTACTTCTATGTTAATAAAATATAAATATTATTCAAATATTAATAAATTGTTGAAAATCCAGGAACATTACCGGCTCAGCAAAAGTCGCACAGCTAGTGACAAGAAGTAAAAGAGGTTGCACCCTGCAAAAAGTAAGCAAACTCGATTGACGTCATTAAGTGCCACTTTGCTTATAACAGTTACTTATTTTTTAGTCATAGCGTGTGGATATAACTTAGCAAACTTATATTTATTGTATTGCAATTTGCCTATTTTTTTTTTTTTTGTACTCTTGACAATTGGCAGATAGGCACAAAATACCAAAATATCTGCAAAACATGCATAAACACACATACACACACATGCAAAAATATTTGCATTGGTGTGTGACAGTGATGGTGAAACCAAAATCTGCGTTGGACACAGCCAATGAATACCCTACCAGAAATTCCACAACATTTTTGCCATTTTCAATGGAAATAATTATTTTAGTGGTCACTTATATATTTCCCATTCAAAGTTATAGACATGTTAAAATAAGTAAAAATGTATATACATATATCTCATAAAATTAATTGCAGTAACAGAATATTTTAATGTCATTAAAAATTTAAATACCTGCTTTTGAAAAGAGTGACTGAATTTGACTGTCTGTGGGCCAGTGAATTGCGAGCTGCGAATATCAAGAAAAGACAACTGGGCAACAAAAACAATATTGTGTGCTTTTGACAAGCACGAGCCCTTGTCTGTGTATGCATACGCTGTATGAGTTTTGTGTATGTGTGACCGAGCTGGAAACCTTACATATAGTGTTACCGGTAAAAAAAACTGTTTTTGAAACTTCCACTGTTTATTCTATCTGCTTAGTGTTACATACAGTAGTAATAGAAGTAATTCATT
This sequence comes from Hirtodrosophila alboralis, assembly GCA_035043045.1. Taxonomy (NCBI): domain Eukaryota; kingdom Metazoa; phylum Arthropoda; class Insecta; order Diptera; family Drosophilidae; genus Hirtodrosophila; species Hirtodrosophila alboralis. The sequence continues at coordinate 32,170 of JAWNNH010000629.1, read as the reverse complement.
TTCCTTTTAAATGGCCATCCACTGAATTTTTCTTGAAGGTTTCGAATCTAGAAGGAGTCGTTTCCGACTCCACAAAGTATATATATTCTTGGTCAGGACGAATAGCTGAGTCGATATTGCCATGTCCGTCTGTCTGTTTGTCTGTCTGTCTGTCCGTCTCTCCATCTGTCTGTCTGTTTCTATGCAAAGTTTTTGGCTTTATCTTTGAACTATCTTGAAGAAACTCGGCACAGATGAAGCTTGATTATGTATGTGGTTTGAATGTCAAAATCAGCCCGATCGGACCACTATATCACATAGCTATGGAGGAAAAATTGAAGACACTTCATCTTCATGAAAAGTGTTTGTATGAAAAACTTTTTTGTTTTTCAAGATATCGAAACTAAACTTGGCACATCGTAGCATATTTATGATTTGTACAATCTGAACAAGTTTTAACAAAATCGGACAAATATATTTTGTAGCTCCCATGGGAACAATAAATCGAAAAGTTCTCGTATGACTAGCTTCTTTGCTCTCTTTTAAATATCAAAACCAAACTTAGCAAATCGATGTAGCATTACGATTTGAACAATCTCTCCAAGTTTAAACAAAATCGGACAACTATATCTTGTAGCTCCCAATCGTTCGAAAAGTTCTCGTATGCATAACTTCTTTTTATTTTCAAGATATCAAAAGCAAACTTGACATATCGATGAAGATCACAATCTGAGCAAGTTTGAACTAAATCGGAGCACTATATCTTATAGCTCCTTTAGGAATAATCAGTCGAAAAGTGTTCGTTTTAAAAACTTTGTTTTTAAGATATCAAAACCAAAGTTGGCCTTCAAAATTTTCTTAGGAGACCATTGCAAGGGTATATAGCTTCGGCGTGCTGAAGAAAGCCCGGTCTTTCTTGTTTTTTATTTATTATTATGTTATTAGTTATTAAAAAGTAATTGTTGCGTTTTTAAATCGCGCGTCTAATATCAACCAGGGTGCTCATGGTATTTTTAACATTACCAAAAAATACTCCATAAATAAAAGACACAGCGCAGTACCTGACCAGATGCTTAAAACAGCCACCCTACTTGTCATTATTGACTTTAAAAAAAAAGAGTATATTAAGAAAGTAATGAGTGAAAAGATTGACGACAAGTAATGCAGCAGGATGTGTAGAAAATTTTTATTGACGGAATTACTTCCGTCCATTACTGCAGGCTGGACATGCTGGCGAGTCGGGTACGAGTAGTTAGAGACTTTTTCTGAAGGTTACGAACACGAAAAAAGTGCGCGTATTCTTTGTGAATGTTATTCTTGTTTTTTATGACCGAACATGTCATTATGATGGCCTCCACGTGGTGTTTTCTAGGTACCGATTTAATGTTATAAATCGGAAGCAAATTAGAGCGGCAACTTTCATTTTTGCATTACATTTAAATTATAAATATAAAAGATTTATTATAATACATATATGTACTTTCATCTAAATCAAATTTATAAAAATATATTTAATTGCAATTAAATGCCAAAATCATCCTTATGCCTGTTTAATACAAATACACAATTTATATGTAAATGTTGAGATAGGTCACGAGAACATTGAAATTACAACAACAACAACAACACACAACAATTTTGCTACGGACCCGCCACAGATCGCATAACATTGCCAGGCACATGTGTATATGTATATTTATATATGTATGTGCATGCTCTACCCTGTGGTTTTACGGGCGGGCCCGTACCTAACGATATGCCTAGGCATTTAGGACGGGTACCCGTCCGCAACCTAGCTTTTTTCTATGTATTCTTCCTATGCCGTTTTACATGCAGATGTCATTGCGCGGACGTTGATGCCCGCTATGCAACCGTACGAAGTAGATCGCGGACCTGGCGTTCCGCAACCGCACCAGCTAGGTCGCGGACTAGGCGTTTTCGCAACCGCACCAGCTAGGTTGCGGACTAGGCGTTTTCGCAACCGCGCCAGCTAGGTCGCGGACTAACTTTTTGCCACTAGGGCGGGCATAATTAAAAATAAATAAAAGAAAATGAAAATTATTTTATTTTTTATTTTTTTTATTTTACTACTTATTGCTATTCATTATTATTTTAAATCTTTTCTTCGGCGTATTACCCGCTTTTTTTTAAGCTGCATTGCCTTTCGCAAAAGGCTTTCAGGCGCCTCTTCCTCGCAGAAAACCATCGACTCTGAAAATTAAATAAAAAGAAAAAAAGTTTTAGTGAAAGACATTTTTTTTGGTTAGTTTTCATTTGTACTTACCGATTATGGCACTATTAAAGTGGCTGTGGCGGCAGAATGTCGTCGCGGCAGAGCGCTGTGGCGGCAGAACGTCGTCTCGGCAGGGCAAGTGGCGGCAGCGCTGCAATTTGTACATATAGAACAATATATATTAGTTAGTTAATAATGTAAACTAACTATATATTTATTTATTAACACTTACATTAATTTACTTGGCGGCAGCAAATGCTGAACAAATTGGCGGCAAAGTCTCGGTAAAACGTTTTCTTGGCAGCGCTGCATTTTGTACATATGTATGTGTTCATATGTACATATGTACGCACAACCAAATTGTAAACATAGAAAACAAGAAAAATATGAAAAAATTGGTTAGTAAGCTGCAACTATATAAAATAGTTGCAATAAATACATTTAATAATACTTACATGGCTTTATAAAACACTTTTAACTTTAACACTTCGTGCGCGTGTAACAAGACGATTGCAAGTCAATGCCGATAAGTCTTGCAGATTTTACCGATTGCTGAGCGATTGCTAAAATTACGTGCTCTCAATATTTTACCGATAACAGTGATCGAAGTTTGCAATGCACTTCTCTGCAACCGCTCGGTTGGGCCCGTGACCTAGCTTTTTCGGACGGGCCACAGCCTAGCTGGTACGAGCTGGACGTCCGCTCGAAAACCACAGGGTAGCTACGCATATATGTTTGTGTGTATACTGTATGGGCATTCAAAGGTCTTAAAACAAAATTCAAACAAAATTTCTTTAAGAATTGAAAATCGACAGCTGCGCAAGTGCCAACAAAATATTATTAGTCGATGTTGGCATACCCTGCAAATTTGAATGAGAATCTATAGTAATATTTTGAGTATTTGCTTACTTGATTTAAAAATAAAACATCAATATGTTGTATTATGCTAATTGTGCTAATAATTATGAATCTGTTTATTTAAATACAAATTGTAATAATTTTTATGTTGAGTCAATGGTAAAGGGTATTTCGTGCGTAGTTATTAAATTCTTTCAGTTCGCGCTAAAGCAGAGACCGCCTCGTGTTGCCCCTGGGGGCCGAAGTCATTCGGGAAGTCACACAGACACCACGATTGAGAGAGATTAGGTTACGCCACGCGCATGACCGTTATGTTCCGTTATATTGCGTCGCAGTCTTGTGACGTCACATTTTACCAAAGGCAACGCAGTAGACTCACAGTGTACGCCAAATAGGCACTATTTGTAGTTAATCGGCTGCTGCTGCTGATGGGGGGATCTGGTTTGGAAGGGACTCCCCGCATAATATAGAAAAATGTCAAGCGCTTCTAATGACATATCTCTGACCTCTACATTTTCCATACATTACCTGCAATAGCTTGCTAAACTCTGAAATTGTTGAAAAATTTGTATCTTTGTATGAAAAAGTATCTAAATCTTTAAAGTATGTTTATGAAACTTAGCACATATGCATTTTGCAAATAAATATAGTACATATCCTAAAATGGATCAGATCGGATAACTATATCATATATTTTCGGTTCCAATCTGAGTTTGTTGTATGAAAAATTTTTTTGTTTATCAATATATCTTAACCAAACTCACTATAGCTATGCCTCAGTCTGTACTCTACTAGCTGACCAAATTTGATCAAAATCGGACCGGTACATCTTACGCTAAATACTTTGAAATAGAGATACTTTTCATAAAAGATACAAATTTTTCAACATTTTTTGACTTTGGTACGCTATTGTAGATAATCTATTCAAAATGTAGAAGTCAGAGGTATGTTATTAGATGCGCTTGACATTTTCCTATATTATGCGGGGAGTCCCTTCCAAACCAGATCCCCCCATCAGCAGCAGCAGCCGATTAACTAAAAAAAGTGCCTATTTGCCATTCATTGCAAGTCTATTGCGTCGTCTTTGGTAAAAAGTGACGTACATGCGTAGTTAATCGGCTGCTGCGCTGATGGGGGGATCTGATTTGGAACGGACTCCCCGCATAATATAGGGAAATGTCAGCGCGTCGTAATGACATACCTCTGACCTCTTCATTTTCCATACATTATCTACAATAGCTTACCAAAGTCAGAAATTGTTGAAAATTTGTATCTTTGTATGAAAAAGTATCAAAATTTTCAAAGTATGTTTATGAAAATGAGCACATTGGCATATTACATATAAATATAGTACATATCCTAAGAATGGATCAGATCGGATAGCTATATCATATATTTTCGGTTTCAATCTGAGTTTGTTGTATGAAAAACTTCTTTGTTTATCAATATATCTTGACCAAACTCACTATAGCTATGCCTCAGTCTGTACTTACTAGCTGACCAAATTTAATCAAAATCGGACTGTTACATTATACGCTATAAACTTTGAAATAGAGATACTTTACATAAAAGATACAAATTTTTCCACATTTTTTGACTTTAGTAAGCTATTGTAGATAATCTATTCAAAATGAAGAGGACGAAGGTATGTCATTAGAAGCGCTTGACATTTCCCTATATTATGCGGGGCCCTTGCAAACCAGATCTCCCCATCAGCAGCAGCAGCCGATTAACTAAAAAAAGTGCCTATTTGGCGTAGACTGCGAGTCTACTGCGTTGCCTTTGGTCAAATGTGACGTCACAAGACTGCGACGCAATATAACGGAACATAACGGTCATGCGCGTGGCGTAACCTAGTCTCTCTCAATCGTGGTCGTTACCTATGGCTCTCTATATCGTGCACAGACACGAACCGAAGTAGCGAGCTGCAGCTGCTGAGAGAGCTCAGTGGCAATTATGCTTTCATTGAAGAAGGGTCATGCTCGATTTTATCGCATTATTTTCGAAGTACATTGACAGAAAAAGCTCTGTACATTCGATCGACACAATATGCGTTGGTGCACAGGCACTTACGTCTGTACGTTTTTGTTGTTGTTTTAGCATTTTTATTATTAGTTGTTAAGTTTAATTTATGTTTCTTGCAAAAATAAATAATTTCTAACAATTACCTTATATGTATACCATAAACAAATTTTATTACGTGCGACCGCACACATAAATATAGGTTGCTTTTCTTTTTGCGCAGTGCATGCAAGCAGCAGAGCGCACCAATACAGTCACATTTGGTGCTCTCTTTGTGCCGGTCTCTGCGCTAAAGTATACATCGAGAGAAAGAGCACGACCAAAATGGGAGAGCAGCTCTCTCGCATACACTGCTCAAAAAGAAAAGCAACACATATATTTGTGAGCCCATATGCATGTATTATTTAATACAAGCATTCTGCATTAACTGATAAGCTTAAAATATAAGATAATTAATTTTTCGTTGTCAGATCCTAAATTAATGCTAAATACTAAGTTCGCGTTCAGTTTCAGTATTTGGGCGGCTTATATTGTCTTGGCGCATCACGCTTATTGTGTCGATCGAATGTACACAACTTTTTCGCTCAATGTACTTGAAAATGAGTGCCGCCTCCTGTCCACAAGCTGCTATCTCACTCTCTCTCTCTCTCTCACCATTAAAGGTCCGCTATGGAACTTTGAGTTCTCTCACGTGACAAGAGCGTAAGAAACACCCGACGAAACCCGAAGTGCAAAATGGACCTATGATGAAATTTTGGGGGTGCCATTTGCCTTCTATGGGGTGACGGGTCTACATACTATTTTGTTCCTGGTTCAACGAACAGCTTAAAAGTATGTATATATGTATGTTGCGGTCAGACTAGCTTAGATATGCTGACCCTTTTGTACATGGATGAAAGGCCTTAGCTATCCAAACAGCTACAACAACATCTGCATCATCTTGGGCCCAACGATCGACGTAAGAATATTTAAAGCTGCGTGAGTAACAATAACAATGTTGGTATATACACATGTATGTGTGTGCTAATTACTGTAGAAGTAATTCATTTTCCTTTTAAATGGCTATCTTCTATATTTTTCTTGGTTTCACTTAACGCAGCAATGTTTTCTTAATCTATTTTTATACCCTTGCAAAAGGGTATCATAATTTTGTCTCGAAATGTGTTACGCATTGAAGGAGACGTCTCTGACCCCACAAAGTATATATGTATTTTCTTGGTCAAAACGAATATCTGATATAGCCATCCGTCTATCTGGTTGTCTGTCCGTCTGTTTCTACGCAAAGTTTTTGACTTTATCTTTGAGCTATCTTGATAAAACTCGGCACAGATGAAGCTTGATAATGTATGTTGTTTCTATGTCAAAACAGCCCGATCGGATCACTATGGAGGAAAAATCGAAGAAGCTTTATTTTCATGTAAAGAGTATGAATAAATTTTTGCTTTTCAAGATAACAAAACCAAACTTGGCATATCGATACATAGTTACGATTCGACTTAGGTCCACAATATCTTATAGCTCCCATAGGAAATATCGGTCGAAAAGTTCTCGAATGAAAAGCTTCTTTGTGTCTTTTAAATATCAAAACCAAACTTGGAAAATTGATGTAAAATTACGATTTGTACAATCTGACCAAGTTTGAACGAAATCGGACAATATCTTATAGCTCATATAGGAATAATCGGTCGAAAAGTGCTCGATTAAAAAATTTATTTTTAAGATATTAAAACCAAAGTTGGCCTTCAAAATTTTGTTTGAGTCCATTGCAAGAGTTTTTAACTATTTAAAGTTTTTAATTTCACTAAATGCAAATTTATATTATCAATAGATATTTCCATAATATGTAAGCTTTTGTTTAAGCACTCGACATTCGCCAACGACCATACCACGCTGAATACATCGGTTCTCGTCCGATCACCGAAATTTAGCAGCGTCGGGCGCGGTTAGTACTTAGATGGGGGACCGCTTGGGAACACCGCGTGTTGTTGGCATCTGTTCCAACGAATTTTTTACTTATTTGTCACACAGTTTACTTGTATATTCTAAAACACACACAAAGTTCAATTCAAACTTCACTCCATTCATTTTCAATATTTTGCATTAATTATTGACAATTATGCGTATTAAAATAAAGGAAAAACTAGACAAAACTGTTAGATATTGATATTCTTTAGAACTAGAGATATTTCCATAATATGTTACCTCTTATTACATTGGTGCACTTTAACCATGTTTTGGATTATAGCAACGCCATCATTTTAAGATTCACGTATTATTTCTGTATTAATAAATACATACGTTTTAGGTTGAACCAACTCGTTTGTTTTTTTTTAACTTTTTAAAGTTTTCTATTTCACTAAATGCAAATTTATATTTTTCAAGTAAATAATTGTTTATCATTACTTAGTCTATTTGAGTAATGTGCTTGAAAAAATAATTTCATCCTACAATATGACCCACAAAATCATTGTTTAAGCACTCGATATTCGCCAACGACCATACCACGCTGAATACATCGGTTCTCGTCCGATCACCGAAATTTAGCAGCGTCGGGCGCGGTTAGTACTTAGATGGGGGACCGCTTGGGAACACCGCGTGTTGTTGGCATCTGTTCCAACGAATTTTTTACTTATTTGTCACACAGTTTACGTGTATATTCTAAAACACACACAAAGTTCAATTCAAACTTCACTCCATTCATTTTCAATATTTTGCATTTATTATTGACAATTATGCGTATTAAAATAAAGGAAAAACTAGATAAAGCTGTTAGATATTGATATTCTTTAGAACTAGGGATATTTCCATAATATGTTACCTCTTATTACATTGGTGCACTCTAACCATGTTTTGGATTATAGCAACGCCATCATTTTAAGATTCACGTATTATGTCTGTATTAATAAATACATACGTTTTAGGTTGAACCAACTCGTTTGTTTTTTTTTTTAACTTTTTAAAGTTTTCTATTTCACTAAATGCAAATTTATATTTTTAAAGTAAATTATTGTTTATCATTACTTAGTCTATTTGAGTAATGTGCTTGAAAAAATAATTTCCCTACAATATGACCCAGAAAATCATTGTTTAAGCACTCGACATTCGCCAACGACCATACCACGCTGAATACATCGGTTCTCGTCCGATCACCGAAATTAAGCAGCGTCGGGCGCGGTTAGTACTTAGATGGGGGACCGCTTGGGAACACCGCGTGTTGTTGGCATCTGTTCTGTTCCAACGAATTTTTTACTTATTTGTCACACAGTTTACTTGTATATTCTAAAACACACACAAAGTTCAATTCAAACTTCACTCCATTCATTTTCAATATTTTGCATTTATTATTGACAATTATGCGTATTAAAATAAAGGAAAAACTAGATAAAGCTGTTAGATATTGATATTCTTTAGAACTAGGGATATTTCCATAATATGTTACCTCTTATTACATTGGTGCACTCTAACCATGTTTTGGATTATAGCAACGCCATCATTTTAAGATTCACGTATTATGTCTGTATTAATAAATACATACGTTTTAGGTTGAACCAACTCGTTTGTTTTTTTTTTTAACTTTTTAAAGTTTTCTATTTCACTAAATGCAAATTTATATTGTTAAAGTAAATTATTGTTTATCATTACTTAGTCTATTTGAGTAATGTGCTTGAAAAAATAAGTTCATCCTACAATATGACCCACAAAATCATTGTTTAAGCACTCGACATTCGCCAACGACCATACCACGCTGAATACATCGGTTCTCGTCCGATCACCGAAATTAAGCAGCGTCGAGCGCGGTTAGTACTTAGATGGTGGACCGCTTGGGAACACCGCGTGTTGTTGGCATCTGTTCCAACGAATTTTTTACTTATTAGTCACACAGTTTACTTGTATATTCTAAAACACACACAAAGTTCAATTCAAACTTCACTCCATTCAATTTCAATATTTTGCATTAATTATTGACAATTATGCGTATTAAAATAAAGGAAAAACTAGACAAAACTGTTAGATATTGATATTCTTTAGAACTAGAGATATTTCCATAATATGTTACCTCTTATTACATTGGTGCACTTTAACCATGTTTTGGATTATAGCAACGCCATCATTTTAAGATTCACGTATTATTTCTGTATTAATAAATACATACGTTTTAGGTTGAACCAACTCGTTTGTTTTTTTTTAACTTTTTAAAGTTTTCTATTTCACTAAATGCAAATTTATATTTTTCAAGTAAATAATTGTTTATCATTACTTAGTCTATTTGAGTAATGTGCTTGAAAAAATAATTTCATCCTACAATATGACCCACAAAATCATTGTTTAAGCACTCGATATTCGCCAACGACCATACCACGCTGAATACATCGGTTCTCGTCCGATCACCGAAATTTAGCAGCGTCGGGCGCGGTTAGTGCTTAGATGGGAGACCGCTTGGGAACACCGCGTGTTGTTGGCATCTGTTCTGTTCCAACGAATTTTTTACTTATTTGTCACACAGTTTACTTGTATATTCTAAAACACACACAAAGTTCAATTCAAACTTCACTCCATTCATTTTCAATATTTTGCATTAATTATTGACAATTATGCGTATTAAAATAAAGGAAAAACTAGACAAAACGTTAGATATTGATATTCTTTAGAACTAGAGATATTTCCATAATATGTTACCTCTTATTACATTGGTGCACTCAACCATGTTTTGGATTATAGCAACGCCATCATTTTAAGATTCACGTATTATGTCTGTATTAATAAATACATACGTTTTAGGTTAAACCAACTCGTTTGTTTTTTTTTTAACTTTTTAAAGTTTTCTATTTCACTAAAAGCAAATTTATATTTTTAAAGTAAATAATTGTTTATCATTACTTAGTCTATTTGAGTAATGTGCTTGAAAAAATAAGTTCATCCTACAATATGACCCACAAAATCATTGTTTAAGCACTCGATATTCGCCAACGACCATACCACGCTGAATACATCGGTTCTCGTCCGATCACCGAAATTAAGCAGCGTCGGGCGCGTGTTGTTGGCATCTGTTCCAACGAATTTTTTACTTATTTGTCACACAGTTTACTTGTATATTCTAAAACACACACAAAGTTCAATTCAAACTTCACTCCATTCATTTTCAATATTTTGCATTTATTATTGACAATTATGCGTATTAAAATAAAGGAAAAACTAGATAAAGCTGTTAGATATTGATATTCTTTAGAACTAGGGATATTTCCATAATATGTTACCTCTTATTACATTGGTGCACTCTAACCATGTTTTGGATTATAGCAACGCCATCATTTTAAGATTCACGTATTATGTCTGTATTAATAAATACATACGTTTTAGGTTGAACCAACTCGTTTGTTTTTTTTTTAACTTTTTAAAGTTTTCTATTTCACTAAATGCAAATTTATATTTTTAAAGTAAATTATTGTTTATCATTACTTAGTCTATTTGAGTAATGTGCTTGAAAAAATAAGTTCATCCTACAATATGACCCACAAAATCATTGTTTAAGCACTCGACATTCGCCAACGACCATACCACGCTGAATACATCGGTTCTCGTCCGATCACCGAAATTAAGCAGCGTCGAGCGCGGTTAGTACTTAGATGGTGGACTGCTTGGGAACACCGCGTGTTGTTGGCATCTGTTCCAACGAATTTTTTACTTATTTGTCACACAGTTTACTTGTATATTCTAAAACACACACAAAGCTCAATTCAAACTTCACTCCATTCATTTTCAATATTTTGCATTAATTATTGACAATTAAAATAAAGGAAAAACTAGACAAAGCTGTTAGATATTGATATTCTTTAGAACTAGAGATATTTCCATAATATGTTACCTCTTATTACATTGGTGCACTCCAACCATGTTTTGGATTATAGCAACGCCATCATTTTAAGATTCACGTATTATGTCTGTATTAATAAATACATACGTTTTAGGTTGAACCAACTCGTTTGTTTTTTTTTTAACTTTTTAAAGTTTTCTATTTCACTAAATGCAAATTTATATTTTTAAAGTAAATTATTGTTTATCATTACTTAGTCTATTTGAGTAATGTGCTTGAAAAAATAAGTTCATCCTACAATATGACTCACAAAATCATTGTTTAAGCACTCGACATTCGCCAACGACCATACCACGCTGACTACATCGGTTCTCGTCCGATCACCGAAATTAAGCAGCGTCGGGCGCGGTTAGTACTTAGATGGGGGACCGCTTGGGAACACCGCGTGTTGTTGGCATCTGTTCCAACGAATTTTTTTACTTATTTGTCACACAGTTTACTTGTATATTCTAAAACACACACAAAGTTCAATTCAAACTTCACTCCATTCAATTTCAATATTTTGCATTAATTATTGACAATTATGCGTATTAAAATAAAGGAAAAACTAGATAAAGCTGTTAGATATTGATATTCTTTAGAACTAGAGATATTTCCATAATATGTTACCTCTTATTACATTGGTGCACTCCAACCATGTTTTGGATTATAGCAACGCCACCATTTTAAGATTCACGTATTATGTCTGTATTAATAAATACATACGTTTTAGGTTGAACCAACTCGTTTGTTTTTTTTTTTAACTTTTTAAAGTTTTCTATTTCACTAAATGCAAATTTATATTTTTAAAGTAAATAATTGTTTATCATTACTTAGTCTATTTGAGTAATGTGCTTGAAAAAATAATTTCCCTACAATATGACCCACAAAATCATTGTTTAAGCACTCGATATTCGCCAACGACCATACCACGCTGAATATATCGGTTCTCGTCCGATCACCGAAATTAAGCAGCGTCGGGCGCGGTTAGTACTTAGATGGGGGACCGCTTGGGAACACCGCGTGTTGTTGGCATCTGTTCCAACGAATTTTTTACTTATTTGTCACACAGTTTACTTATATATTCTAAAACACACACAAAGTTCAATTCAAACTTCACTCCATTCATTTTCAATATTTTGCATTAATTATTGACAATTATGCGTATTAAAATAAAGGAAAAACTAGACAAAGCTGTTAGATATTGATATTCTTTAGAACTAGAGATATTTCCATAATATGTTACCTCTTATTACATTGGTGCACTCCAACCATGTTTTGGATTATAGCAACGCCATCATTTTAAGATTCACGTATTATGTCTGTATTAATAAATACATACGTTTTAGGTTGAACCAACTCGTTTGTTTGTTTTTTAACTTTTTAAAGTTTTCTATTTCACTAAATGCAAATTTATATTTTTAAAGTAAATAATTGTTTATCATTACTTAGTCTATTTGAGTAATGTGCTTGAAAAAATAAGTTCATCCTACAATATGACCCACAAAATCATTGTTTAAGCACTCGACATTCGCCAACGACCATACCACGCTGAATACATCGGTTCTCGTCCGATCACCGAAATTAAGCAGCGTCGGGCGCGGTTAGTACTTAGATGGGGGACCGCTTGGGAACACCGCGTGTTGTTGGCATCTGTTCTGTTCCAACGAATTTTTTACTTATTTGTCACACAGTTTACTTGTATATTCTAAAACACACACAAAGTTCAATTCAAACTTCACTCCATTCAATTTCAATATTTTGCATTAATTATTGACAATTATGCGTATTAAAATAAAGGAAAAACTAGATAAAGCTGTTAGATATTGATATTCTTTAGAACTAGAGATATTTCCATAATATGTTATCTCTTATTACATTGGTGCACTCCAACCATGTTTTGGATTATAGCAACGCCACCATTTTAAGATTCACGTATTATGTCTGTTTTAATAAATACATACGTTTTAGGTTGAACCAACCCGTTTGTTTTTTTTTTAACTTTTTAAAGTTTTCTATTTCACTAAATGCAAATTTATATTTTTAAAGTAAATAATTGTTTATCATTACTTAGTCTATTTGAGTAATGTGCTTGAAAAAATAAGTTCATCCTACAATATGACCCACAAAATCATTGTTTAAGCACTCGACATTCGCCAACGACCATACCACGCTGAATACATCGGTTCTCGTCCGATCACCGAAATTAAGCAGCGTCGGGCGCGGTTAGTACTTAGATGGGGGGACCGCTTGGGAACACCGCGTGTTGTTGGCATCTGTTCCAACGAATTTTTTACTTATTTGTCACACAGTTTACTTGTATATTCTAAAACACACACAAAGTTCAATTCAAACTTCACTCCATTTAATTTCAATATTTTGCATTAATTATTGACAATTATGCGTATTAAAATAAAGGAAAAACTAGACAAAGCTGTTAGATATTGATATTCTTTAGAACTAGAGATATTTCCATAATATGTTACCTCTTATTACATTGGTGCACTCCAACCATGTTTTGGATTAGAGCAACGCCATCATTTTAAGATTCAAGTATTATGTCTGTATTAATAAATACATACGTTTTAGGTTGAACCAACTCGTTTGTTTTTTTTTTAACTTTTTAAAGTTTTCTATTTCACTAAATGCAAATTTATATTTTTCAAGTAAATAATTGTTTATTATTACTTAGTCTATTTGAGTAATGTGCTTGAAAAAATAAGTTCATCCTACAATATGACCCACAAAATCATTGTTTAAGCACTCGACATTCGCCAACGACCATACCACGCTGAATACATCGGTTCTCGTCCGATCACCGAAATTTAGCAGCGTCGGGCGCGGTTAGTACTTAGATGGGGGACCGCTTGGGAACACCGCGTGTTGTTGGCATCTGTTCCAACGAATTTTTTACTTATTTGTCACACAGTTTACTTGTATATTCTAAAACACACACAAAGTTCAATTCAAACTTCACTCCATTCATTTTCAATATTTTGCATTAATTATTGACAATTATGCGTATTAAAATAAAGGAAAAACTAGATAAAGCTGTTAGATATTGATATTCTTTAGAACTAGAGATATTTCCATAATATGTTATCTCTTATTACATTGGTGCACTCCAACCATGTTTTGGATTATAGCAACGCCACCATTTTAAGATTCACGTATTATGTCTGTATTAATAAATACATACGTTTTAGGTTGAACCAACTCGTTTGTTTTTTTTTTAACTTTTTAAAGTTTTCTATTTCACTAAATGCAAATTTATATTTTTAAAGTAAATTATTGTTTATCATTACTTAGTCTATTTGAGTAATGTGCTTGAAAAAATAAGTTCATCCTACAATATGACCCACAAAATCATTGTTTAAGCACTCGACATTCGCCAACGACCATACCACGCTGAATACATCGGTTCTCGTCCGATCACCGAAATTAAGCAGCGTCGGGCGCGGTTAGTACTTAGATGGGGGACCGCTTGGGAACACCGCGTGTTGTTGGCATCTGTTCCAACGAATTTTTTACTTATTTGTCACACAGTTTACTTGTATATTCTAAAACACACACAAAGTTCAATTCAAACTTCACTCCATTCAATTTCAATATTTTGCATTAATTATTGACAATTATGCGTATTAAAATAAAGGAAAAACTAGACAAAGCTGTTAGATATTGATATTCTTTAGAACTAGAGATATTTCCATAATATGTTACCTCTTATTACATTGGTGCACTCCAACCATGTTTTGGATTATAGCAACGCCATCATTTTAAGATTCAAGTATTATGTCTGTATTAATAAATACATACGTTTTAGGTTGAACCAACTCGTTTGTTTTTTTTTAACTTTTTAAAGTTTTCTATTTCACTAAATGCAAATTTATATTTTTCAAGTAAATAATTGTTTATCATTACTTAGTCTATTTGAGTAATGTGCTTGAAAAAATAATTTCATCCTACAATATGACCCACAAAATCATTGTTTAAGCACTCGATATTCGCCAACGACCATACCACGCTGAATACATCGGTTCTCGTCCGATCACCGAAATTTAGCAGCGTCGGGCGCGGTTAGTACTTAGATGGGGGACCGCTTGGGAACACCGCGTGTTGTTGGCATCTGTTCCAACGAATTTTTTACTTATTTGTCACACAGTTTACTTGTATATTCTAAAACACACACAAAGTTCAATTCAAACTTCACTCCATTCATTTTCAATATTTTGCATTAATTATTGACAATTATGCGTATTAAAATAAAGGAAAAACTAGATAAAGCTGTTAGATATTGATATTCTTTAGAACTAGAGATATTTCCATAATATGTTATCTCTTATTACATTGGTGCACTCCAACCATGTTTTGGATTATAGCAACGCCACCATTTTAAGATTCACGTATTATGTCTGTATTAATAAATACATACGTTTTAGGTTGAACCAACTCGTTTGTTTTTTTTTTAACTTTTTAAAGTTTTCTATTTCACTAAATGCAAATTTATATTTTTAAAGTAAATTATTGTTTATCATTACTTAGTCTATTTGAGTAATGTGCTTGAAAAAATAAGTTCATCCTACAATATGACCCACAAAATCATTGTTTAAGCACTCGACATTCGCCAACGACCATACCACGCTGAATACATCGGTTCTCGTCCGATCACCGAAATTAAGCAGCGTCGGGCGCGGTTAGTACTTAGATGGGGGACCGCTTGGGAACACCGCGTGTTGTTGGCATCTGTTCCAACGAATTTTTTACTTATTTGTCACACAGTTTACTTGTATATTCTAAAACACACACAAAGCTCAATTCAAACTTCACTCCATTCATTTTCAATATTTTGCATTAATTATTGACAATTATGCGTATTAAAATAAAGGAAAACTAGACAAAGCTGTTAGATATTGATATTCTTTAGAACTAGAGATATGTATTTCCATAAATTGTACCTCTTATTACATTGGTGCACTCCAACCATGTTTTGGATTATAGCAACGCCATCATTTTAAGATTCACGTATTATGTCTGTATTAATAAATACATACGTTTTAGGTTGAACCAACTCGTTTGTTTTTTTTTTTAACTTTTTAAAGTTTTCTATTTCACTAAATGCAAATTTATATTTTTCAAGTAAATAATTGTTCATCATTACTTAGTCTATTTGAGTAATGTGCTTGAAAAAATAATTTCCCTACAATATGACCCAGAAAATCATTGTTTAAGCACTCGACATTCGCCAACGACCATACCACGCTGAATACATCGGTTCTCGTCCGATCACCGAAATTAAGCAGCGTCGGGCGCGGTTAGTACTTAGATGGGGGACCGCTTGGGAACACCGCGTGTTGTTGGCATCTGTTCTGTTCCAACGAATTTTTTACTTATTTGTCACACAGTTTACTTGTATATTCTAAAACACACACAAAGCTCAATTCAAACTTCACTCCATTCATTTTCAATATTTTGCATTAATTATTGACAATTATGCGTATTAAAATAAAGGAAAACTAGACAACGCTGTTAGATATTGATATTCTTTAGAACTAGAGATATGTATTTCCATAATATGTTACCTCTTATTACATTGGTGCACTTTAACCATGTTTTGGATTATAGCAACGCCATCATTTTAAGATTCACGTATTATTTCTGTATTAATAAATACATACGTTTTAGGTTGAACCAACTCGTTTGTTTTTTTTTAACTTTTTAAAGTTTTCTATTTCACTAAATGCAAATTTATATTTTTCAAGTAAATAATTGTTTATCATTACTTAGTCTATTTGAGTAATGTGCTTGAAAAAATAATTTCATCCTACAATATGACCCACAAAATCATTGTTTAAGCACTCGATATTCGCCAACGACCATACCACGCTGAATACATCGGTTCTCGTCCGATCACCGAAATTTAGCAGCGTCGGGCGCGGTTAGTACTTAGATGGGGGACCGCTTGGGAACACCGCGTGTTGTTGGCATCTGTTCCAACGAATTTTTTACTTATTTGTCACACAGTTTACTTGTATATTCTAAAACACACACAAAGTTCAATTCAAACTTCACTCCATTCATTTTCAATATTTTGCATTAATTATTGACAATTATGCGTATTAAAATAAAGGAAAAACTAGATAAAGCTGTTAGATATTGATATTCTTTAGAACTAGAGATATTTCCATAATATGTTATCTCTTATTACATTGGTGCACTCCAACCATGTTTTGGATTATAGCAACGCCACCATTTTAAGATTCACGTATTATGTCTGTATTAATAAATACATACGTTTTAGGTTGAACCAACTCGTTTGTTTTTTTTTTAACTTTTTAAAGTTTTCTATTTCACTAAATGCAAATTTATATTTTTAAAGTAAATTATTGTTTATCATTACTTAGTCTATTTGAGTAATGTGCTTGAAAAAATAAGTTCATCCTACAATATGACCCACAAAATCATTGTTTAAGCACTCGACATTCGCCAACGACCATACCACGCTGAATACATCGGTTCTCGTCCGATCACCGAAATTAAGCAGCGTCGGGCGCGGTTAGTACTTAGATGGGGGACCGCTTGGGAACACCGCGTGTTGTTGGCATCTGTTCCAACGAATTTTTTACTTATTTGTCACACAGTTTACTTGTATATTCTAAAACACACACAAAGCTCAATTCAAACTTCACTCCATTCATTTTCAATATTTTGCATTAATTATTGACAATTATGCGTATTAAAATAAAGGAAAACTAGACAAAGCTGTTAGATATTGATATTCTTTAGAACTAGAGATATGTATTTCCATAAATTGTACCTCTTATTACATTGGTGCACTCCAACCATGTTTTGGATTATAGCAACGCCATCATTTTAAGATTCACGTATTATGTCTGTATTAATAAATACATACGTTTTAGGTTGAACCAACTCGTTTGTTTTTTTTTTTAACTTTTTAAAGTTTTCTATTTCACTAAATGCAAATTTATATTTTTCAAGTAAATAATTGTTCATCATTACTTAGTCTATTTGAGTAATGTGCTTGAAAAAATAATTTCCCTACAATATGACCCAGAAAATCATTGTTTAAGCACTCGACATTCGCCAACGACCATACCACGCTGAATACATCGGTTCTCGTCCGATCACCGAAATTAAGCAGCGTCGGGCGCGGTTAGTACTTAGATGGGGGACCGCTTGGGAACACCGCGTGTTGTTGGCATCTGTTCTGTTCCAACGAATTTTTTACTTATTTGTCACACAGTTTACTTGTATATTCTAAAACACACACAAAGTTCAATTCAAACTTCACTCCATTCAATTTCAATATTTTGCATTAATTATTGACAATTATGCGTATTAAAATAAAGGAAAAACTAGATAAAGCTGTTAGATATTGATATTCTTTAGAACTAGAGATATTTCCATAATATGTTACCTCTTATTACATTGGTGCACTCCAACCATGTTTTGGATTATAGCAACGCCATCATTTTAAGATTCAAGTATTATGTCTGTATTAATAAATACATATGTTTTAGGTTGAACCAACTCGTTTGTTTTTTTTTTAACTTTTTAAAGTTTTCTATTTCACTAAATGCAAATTTATATTTTTAAAGTAAATAATTGTTTATCATTACTTAGTCTATTTGAGTAATGTGCTTGAAAAAATAAGTTCATCCTACAATATGACCCAGAAAATCATTGTTTAAGCACTCGACATTCGCCAACGACCATACCACGCTGAATACATCGGTTCTCGTCCGATCACCGAAATTAAGCAGCGTCGGGCGCGGTTAGTACTTAGATGGGGGACCGCTTGGGAACACCGCGTGTTGTTGGCATCTGTTCTGTTCCAACGAATTTTTTACTTATTTGTCACACAGTTTACTTGTATATTCTAAAACACACACAAAGCTCAATTCAAACTTCACTCCATTCATTTTCAATATTTTGCATTAATTATTGACAATTATGCGTATTAAAATAAAGGAAAACTAGACAAAGCTGTTAGATATTGATATTCTTTAGAACTAGAGATATTTCCATAATATGTTACCTCTTATTACATTGGTGCACTCCAACCATGTTTTGGATTATAGCAACGCCATCATTTTAAGATTCACGTATTATGTCTGTATTAATAAATACATACGTTTTAGGTTGAACCAACTCGTTTGTTTTTTTTTTAACTTTTTAAAGTTTTCTATTTCACTAAATGCAAATTTATATTTTTAAAGTAAATAATTGTTCATCATTACTTAGTCTATTTGAGTAATGTGCTTGAAAAAATAATTTCCCTACAATATGACCCAGAAAATCATTGTTTAAGCACTCGACATTCGCCAACGACCATACCACGCTGAATACATCGGTTCTCGTCCGATCACCGAAATTAAGCAGCGTCGGGCGCGGTTAGTACTTAGATGGGGGACCGCTTGGGAACACCGCGTGTTGTTGGCATCTGTTCTGTTCCAACGAATTTTTTACTTATTTGTCACACAGTTTACTTGTATATTCTAAAACACACACAAAGTTCAATTCAAACTTCACTCCATTCAATTTCAATATTTTGCATTAATTATTGACAATTATGCGTATTAAAATAAAGGAAAAACTAGATAAAGCTGTTAGATATTGATATTCTTTAGAACTAGAGATATTTCCATAATATGTTACCTCTTATTACATTGGTGCACTCCAACCATGTTTTGGATTATAGCAACGCCATCATTTTAAGATTCACGTATTATGTCTGTATTAATAAATACATACGTTTTAGGTTGAACCAACTCGTTTGTTTTTTTTTTTAACTTTTTAAAGTTTTCTATTTCACTAAATGCAAATTTATATTTTTAAAGTAAATAATTGTTTATCATTACTTAGTCTATTTGAGTAATGTGCTTGAAAAAATAAGTTCATCCTACAATATGACCCACAAAATCATTGTTTAAGCACTCGACATTCGCCAACGACCATACCACGCTGAATACATCGGTTCTCGTCCGATCACCGAAATTAAGCAGCGTCGGGCGCGGTTAGTACTTAGATGGGGGACCGCTTGGGAACACCGCGTGTTGTTGGCATCTGTTCTGTTCCAACGAATTTTTTACTTATTTGTCACACAGTTTACTTGTATATTCTAAAACACACACAAAGCTCAATTCAAACTTCACTCCATTCATTTTCAATATTTTGCATTAATTATTGACAATTATGCGTATTAAAATAAAGGAAAACTAGACAAAGCTGTTAGATATTGATATTCTTTAGAACTAGAGATATTTCCATAATATGTTACCTCTTATTACATTGGTGCACTCCAACCATGTTTTGGATTATAGCAACGCCATCATTTTAAGATTCACGTATTATATCTGTATTAATAAATACATACGTTTTAGGTTGAACCAACTCGTTTGTTTTTTTTTTAACTTTTTAAAGTTTTCTATTTCACTAAATGCAAATTTATATTTTTAAAGTAAATAATTGTTTATCATTACTTAGTCTATTTGAGTAATGTGCTTGAAAAAATAAGTTCATCCTACAATATGACCCACAAAATCATTGTTTAAGCACTCGACATTCGCCAACGACCATACCACGCTGAATACATCGGTTCTCGTCCGATCACCGAAATTAAGCAGCGTCGGGCGCGGTTAGTACTTAGATGGGGGACCGCTTGGGAACACCGCGTGTTGTTGGCATCTGTTCCAACGAATTTTTTACTTATTTGTCACACAGTTTACTTGTATATTCTAAAACACACACAAAGTTCAATTCAAACTTCACTCCATTCAATTTCAATATTTTGCATTAATTATTGACAATTATGCGTATTAAAATAAAGGAAAAACTAGACAAAGCTGTTAGATATTGATATTATTTAGAACTAGAGATATTTCCATAATATGTTACCTCTTATTACATTGGTGCACTCCAACCATGTTTTGGATTATAGCAACGCCATCATTTTAAGATTCAAGTATTATGTCTGTATTAATAAATACATACGTTTTAGGTTGAACCAACTCGTTTGTTTTTTTTTTAACTTTTTAAAGTTTTCTATTTCACTAAATGCAAATTTATATTTTTCAAGTAAATAATTGTTTATCATTACTTAGTCTATTTGAGTAATGTGCTTGAAAAAATAAGTTCATCCTACAATATGACCCACAAAATCATTGTTTAAGCACTCGACATTCGCCAACGACCATACCACGCTGAATACATCGGTTCTCGTCCGATCACCGAAATTAAGCAGCGTCGGGCGTGGTTAGTACTTAGATGGGGGACCGCTTGGGAACACCGCGTGTTGTTGGCATCTGTTCCAACGAATTTTTTACTTATTTGTCACACAGTTTACTTGTATATTCTAAAACACACACAAAGCTCAATTCAAACTTCACTCCATTCATTTTCAATATTTTGCATTAATTATTGACAATTATGCGTATTAAAATAAAGGAAAACTAGACAACGCTGTTAGATATTGATATTCTTTAGAACTAGAGATATTTCCATAAATTGTACCTCTTATTACATTGGTGCACTCCAACCATGTTTTGGATTATAGCAACGCCATCATTTTAAGATTCACGTATTATGTCTGTATTAATAAATACATACGTTTTAGGTTGAACCAACTCGTTTGTTTTTTTTTTTAACTTTTTAAAGTTTTCTATTTCACTAAATGCAAATTTATATTTTTCAAGTAAATAATTGTTCATCATTACTTAGTCTATTTGAGTAATGTGCTTGAAAAAATAATTTCCCTACAATATGACCCAGAAAATCATTGTTTAAGCACTCGACATTCGCCAACGACCATACCACGCTGAATACATCGGTTCTCGTCCGATCACCGAAATTAAGCAGCGTCGGGCGCGGTTAGTACTTAGATGGGGGACCGCTTGGGAACACCGCGTGTTGTTGGCATCTGTTCTGTTCCAACGAATTTTTTACTTATTTGTCACACAGTTTACTTGTATATTCTAAAACACACACAAAGTTCAATTCAAACTTCACTCCATTCAATTTCAATATTTTGCATTAATTATTGACAATTATGCGTATTAAAATAAAGGAAAAACTAGATAAAGCTGTTAGATATTGATATTCTTTAGAACTAGAGATATTTCCATAATATGTTACCTCTTATTACATTGGTGCACTCCAACCATGTTTTGGATTATAGCAACGCCATCATTTTAAGATTCACGTATTATGTCTGTATTAATAAATACATACGTTTTAGGTTGAACCAACTCGTTTGTTTTTTTTTTTAACTTTTTAAAGTTTTCTATTTCACTAAATGCAAATTTATATTTTTAAAGTAAATAATTGTTTATCATTACTTAGTCTATTTGAGTAATGTGCTTGAAAAAATAAGTTCATCCTACAATATGACCCACAAAATCATTGTTTAAGCACTCGACATTCGCCAACGACCATACCACGCTGAATACATCGGTTCTCGTCCGATCACCGAAATTAAGCAGCGTCGGGCGCGGTTAGTACTTAGATGGGGGACCGCTTGGGAACACCGCGTGTTGTTGGCATCTGTTCCAACGAATTTTTTACTTATTTGTCACACAGTTTACTTGTATATTCTAAAACACACACAAAGTTCAATTCAAACTTCACTCCATTCAATTTCAATATTTTGCATTAATTATTGACAATTATGCGTATTAAAATAAAGGAAAAACTAGACAAAGCTGTTAGATATTGATATTCTTTAGAACTAGAGATATTTCCATAATATGTTACCTCTTATTACATTGGTGCACTCCAACCATGTTTTGGATTATAGCAACGCCATCATTTTAAGATTCACGTATTATGTCTGTATTAATAAATACATACGTTTTAGGTTGAACCAACTCGTTTGTTTTTTTTTTAACTTTTTAAAGTTTTCTATTTCACTAAATGCAAATTTATATTTTTAAAGTAAATAATTGTTTATCATTACTTAGTCTATTTGAGTAATGTGCTTGAAAAAATAAGTTCATCCTACAATATGACCCACAAAATCATTGTTTAAGCACTCGACATTCGCCAACGACCATACCACGCTGAATACATCGGTTCTCGTCCGATCACCGAAATTAAGCAGCGTCGGGCGCGGTTAGTACTTAGATGGGGGACCGCTTGGGAACACCGCGTGTTGTTGGCATCTGTTCCAACGAATTTTTTACTTATTTGTCACACAGTTTACTTGTATATTCTAAAACACACACAAAGTTCAATTCAAACTTCACTCCATTCATTTTCAATATTTTGCATTAATTATTGACAATTATGCGTATTAAAATAAAGGAAAAACTAGACAAAGCTGTTAGATATTGATATTCTTTAGAACTAGAGATATTTCCATAAATTGTACCTCTTATTACATTGGTGCACTCCAACCATGTTTTGGATTATAGCAACGCCATCATTTTAAGATTCACGTATTATGTCTGTATTAATAAATACATACGTTTTAGGTTGAACCAACTCGTTTGTTTTTTTTTTTAACTTTTTAAAGTTTTCTATTTCACTAAATGCAAATTTATATTTTTCAAGTAAATAATTGTTCATCATTACTTAGTCTATTTGAGTAATGTGCTTGAAAAAATAATTTCCCTACAATATGACCCAGAAAATCATTGTTTAAGCACTCGACATTCGCCAACGACCATACCACGCTGAATACATCGGTTCTCGTCCGATCACCGAAATTAAGCAGCGTCGGGCGCGGTTAGTACTTAGATGGGGGACCGCTTGGGAACACCGCGTGTTGTTGGCATCTGTTCTGTTCCAACGAATTTTTTACTTATTTGTCACACAGTTTACTTGTATATTCTAAAACACACACAAAGTTCAATTCAAACTTCACTCCATTCAATTTCAATATTTTGCATTAATTATTGACAATTATGCGTATTAAAATAAAGGAAAAACTAGATAAAGCTGTTAGATATTGATATTCTTTAGAACTAGAGATATTTCCATAATATGTTACCTCTTATTACATTGGTGCACTCCAACCATGTTTTGGATTATAGCAACGCCATCATTTTAAGATTCACGTATTATGTCTGTATTAATAAATACATACGTTTTAGGTTGAACCAACTCGTTTGTTTTTTTTTTAACTTTTTAAAGTTTTCTATTTCACTAAATGCAAATTTATATTTTTAAAGTAAATAATTGTTTATCATTACTTAGTCTATTTGAGTAATGTGCTTGAAAAAATAAGTTCATCCTACAATATGACCCACAAAATCATTGTTTAAGCACTCGACATTCGCCAACGACCATACCACGCTGAATACATCGGTTCTCGTCCGATCACCGAAATTAAGCAGCGTCGGGCGCGGTTAGTACTTAGATGGGGGACCGCTTGGGAACACCGCGTGTTGTTGGCATCTGTTCCAACGAATTTTTTACTTATTTGTCACACAGTTTACTTGTATATTCTAAAACACACACAAAGCTCAATTCAAACTTCACTCCATTCATTTTCAATATTTTGCATTAATTATTGACAATTATGCGTATTAAAATAAAGGAAAACTAGACAAAGCTGTTAGATATTGATATTCTTTAGAACTAGAGATATTTCCATAATATGTTACCTCTTATTACATTGGTGCACTCCAACCATGTTTTGGATTATAGCAACGCCATCATTTTAAGATTCACGTATTATATCTGTATTAATAAATACATACGTTTTAGGTTGAACCAACTCGTTTGTTTTTTTTTTTAACTTTTTAAAGTTTTCTATTTCACTAAATGCAAATTTATATTTTTAAAGTAAATAATTGTTTATCATTACTTAGTCTATTTGAGTAATGTGCTTGAAAAAATAAGTTCATCCTACAATATGACCCACAAAATCATTGTTTAAGCACTCGACATTCGCCAACGACCATACCACGCTGAATACATCGGTTCTCGTCCGATCACCGAAATTAAGCAGCGTCGGGCGCGGTTAGTACTTAGATGGGGGACCGCTTGGGAACACCGCGTGTTGTTGGCATCTGTTCCAACGAATTTTTTACTTATTTGTCACACAGTTTACTTGTATATTCTAAAACACACACAAAGTTCAATTCAAACTTCACTCCATTCAATTTCAATATTTTGCATTAATTATTGACAATTATGCGTATTAAAATAAAGGAAAACTAGACAAAGCTGTTAGATATTGATATTCTTTAGAACTAGAGATATTTCCATAATATGTTACCTCTTATTACATTGGTGCACTCCAACCATGTTTTGGATTATAGCAACGCCATCATTTTAAGATTCACGTATTATATCTGTATTAATAAATACATACGTTTTAGGTTGAACCAACTCGTTTGTTTTTTTTTTTAACTTTTTAAAGTTTTCTATTTCACTAAATGCAAATTTATATTTTTAAAGTAAATAATTGTTTATCATTACTTAGTCTATTTGAGTAATGTGCTTGAAAAAATAAGTTCATCCTACAATATGACCCACAAAATCATTGTTTAAGCACTCGACATTCGCCAACGACCATACCACGCTGAATACATCGGTTCTCGTCCGATCACCGAAATTAAGCAGCGTCGGGCGCGGTTAGTACTTAGATGGGGGACCGCTTGGGAACACCGCGTGTTGTTGGCATCTGTTCTGTTCCAACGAATTTTTTACTTATTTGTCACACAGTTTACTTGTATATTCTAAAACACACACAAAGCTCAATTCAAACTTCACTCCATTCATTTTCAATATTTTGCATTAATTATTGACAATTATGCGTATTAAAATAAAGGAAAACTAGACAAAGCTGTTAGATATTGATATTCTTTAGAACTAGAGATATTTCCATAATATGTTACCTCTTATTACATTGGTGCACTCCAACCATGTTTTGGATTATAGCAACGCCATCATTTTAAGATTCACGTATTATATCTGTATTAATAAATACATACGTTTTAGGTTGAACCAACTCGTTTGTTTTTTTTTTTAACTTTTTAAAGTTTTCTATTTCACTAAATGCAAATTTATATTTTTAAAGTAAATAATTGTTTATCATTACTTAGTCTATTTGAGTAATGTGCTTGAAAAAATAAGTTCATCCTACAAGATGACCCACAAAATCATTGTTTAAGCACGCGACATTCGCCATCGACGATACCACGCTGAATACATCGGTTCTCGTCCGATCACCGAAATTAAGCAGCGTCGGGCGCGGTTAGTACTTAGATGGGGGACCGCTTGGGAACACCGCGTGTTGTTGGCATCTGTTCCAACGAATTTTTTACTTATTTGTCACACAGTTTACTTGTATATTCTAAAACACACACAAAGTTCAATTCAAACTTCACTCCATTCATTTTCAATATTTTGCATTAATTATTGACAATTATGCGTATTAAAATAAAGGAAAACTAGACAAAGCTGTTAGATATTGATATTCTTTAGAACTAGAGATATTTCCATAATATGTTACCTCTTATTACATTGGTGCACTCCAACCATGTTTTGGATTATAGCAACGCCATCATTTTAAGATTCACGTATTATATCTGTATTAATAAATACATACGTTTTAGTTTGAACCAACTCGTTTGTTTTTTTTTTTAACTTTTTAAAGTTTTCTATTTCACTAAATGCAAATTTATATTTTTAAAGTAAATAATTGTTTATCATTACTTAGTCTATTTGAGTAATGTGCTTGAAAAAATAAGTTCATCCTACAATATGACCCACAAAATCATTGTTTAAGCACTCGACATTCGCCAACTCGACCATACTCACGGTGAATACATCGGTTCTCGTCCGATCACCGAAATTAAGCAGCGTCGGGCGCGGTTAGTACTTAGATGGGGGACCGCTTGGGAACACCGCGTGTTGTTGGCATCTGTTCCAACGAATTTTTTACTTATTTGTCACACAGTTTACTTGTATATTCTAAAACACACACAAAGTTCAATTCAAACTTCACTCCATTCAATTTCAATATTTTGCATTAATTATTGACAATTATGCGTATTAAAATAAAGGAAAAACTAGACAAAGCTGTTAGATATTGATATTCTTTAGAACTAGAGATATTTCCATAATATGTTAGCTCTTATTGCATTGGTGGACTCTAACCATGTTTTGGATTATAGCAACGCCATCATTTTAAGATTCACGTATTATGTCTGTATTAATAAATACATACGTTTTAGGTTGAACCAACTCGTTTGTTTTTTTTTTTAACTTTTTAAAGTTTTCTATTTCACTAAATGCAAATTTATATTTTTAAAGTAAATAATTGTTTATCATTACTTAGTCTATTTGAGTAATGTGCTTGAAAAAATAAGTTCATCCTACAATATGACCCACAAAATCATTGTTTAAGCACTCGACATTCGCCAACGACCATACCACGCTGAATACATCGGTTCTCGTCCGATCACCGAAATTAAGCAGCGTCGGGCGCGGTTAGTACTTAGATGGGGGACCGCTTGGGAACACCGCGTGTTGTTGGCATCTGTTCTGTTCCAACGAATTTTTTACTTATTTGTCACACAGTTTACTTGTATATTCTAAAACACACACAAAGCTCAATTCAAACTTCACTCCATTCATTTTCAATATTTTGCATTAATTATTGACAATTATGCGTATTAAAATAAAGGAAAACTAGACAAAGCTGTTAGATATTGATATTCTTTAGAACTAGAGATATTTCCATAATATGTTACCTCTTATTACATTGGTGCACTCCAACCATGTTTTGGATTATAGCAACGCCATCATTTTAAGATTCACGTATTATATCTGTATTAATAAATACATACGTTTTAGGTTGAACCAACTCGTTTGTTTTTTTTTTAACTTTTTAAAGTTTTCTATTTCACTAAATGCAAATTTATATTTTTAAAGTAAATAATTGTTTATCATTACTTAGTCTATTTGAGTAATGTGCTTGAAAAAATAAGTTCATCCTACAATATGACCCACAAAATCATTGTTTAAGCACTCGACATTCGCCAACGACCATACCACGCTGAATACATCGGTTCTCGTCCGATCACCGAAATTAAGCAGCGTCGGGCGCGGTTAGTACTTAGATGGGGGACCGCTTGGGAACACCGCGTGTTGTTGGCATCTGTTCTGTTCCAACGAATTTTTTACTTATTTGTCACACAGTTTACTTGTATATTCTAAAACACACACAAAGTTCAATTCAAACTTCACTCCATTCAATTTCAATATTTTGCATTAATTATTGACAATTATGCGTATTAAAATAAAGGAAAAACTAGACAAAGCTGTTAGATATTGATATTCTTTAGAACTAGAGATATTTCCATAATATGTTACCTCTTATTACATTGGTGCACTCCAACCATGTTTTGGATTATAGCAACGCCATCATTTTAAGATTCAAGTATTATGTCTGTATTAATAAATACATACGTTTTAGGTTGAACCAACTCGTTTGTTTTTTTTTTAACTTTTTAAAGTTTTCTATTTCACTAAATGCAAATTTATATTTTTCAAGTAAATAATTGTTTATCATTACTTAGTCTATTTGAGTAATGTGCTTGAAAAAATAAGTTCATCCTACAATATGACCCACAAAATCATTGTTTAAGCACTCGACATTCGCCAACGACCATACCACGCTGAATACATCGGTTCTCGTCCGATCACCGAAATTAAGCAGCGTCGGGCGTGGTTAGTACTTAGATGGGGGACCGCTTGGGAACACCGCGTGTTGTTGGCATCTGTTCCAACGAATTTTTTACTTATTTGTCACACAGTTTACTTGTATATTCTAAAACACACACAAAGCTCAATTCAAACTTCACTCCATTCATTTTCAATATTTTGCATTAATTATTGACAATTATGCGTATTAAAATAAAGGAAAACTAGACAACGCTGTTAGATATTGATATTCTTTAGAACTAGAGATATTTCCATAAATTGTACCTCTTATTACATTGGTGCACTCCAACCATGTTTTGGATTATAGCAACGCCATCATTTTAAGATTCACGTATTATGTCTGTATTAATAAATACATACGTTTTAGGTTGAACCAACTCGTTTGTTTTTTTTTTAACTTTTTAAAGTTTTCTATTTCACTAAATGCAAATTTATATTTTTCAAGTAAATAATTGTTCATCATTACTTAGTCTATTTGAGTAATGTGCTTGAAAAAATAATTTCCCTACAATATGACCCAGAAAATCATTGTTTAAGCACTCGACATTCGCCAACGACCATACCACGCTGAATACATCGGTTCTCGTCCGATCACCGAAATTAAGCAGCGTCGGGCGCGGTTAGTACTTAGATGGGGGACCGCTTGGGAACACCGCGTGTTGTTGGCATCTGTTCTGTTCCAACGAATTTTTTACTTATTTGTCACACAGTTTACTTGTATATTCTAAAACACACACAAAGTTCAATTCAAACTTCACTCCATTCATTTTCAATATTTTGCATTAATTATTGACAATTATGCGTATTAAAATAAAGGAAAAACTAGATAAAGCTGTTAGATATTGATATTCTTTAGAACTAGAGATATTTCCATAATATGTTACCTCTTATTACATTGGTGCACTCCAACCATGTTTTGGATTATAGCAACGCCATCATTTTAAGATTCACGTATTATGTCTGTATTAATAAATACATACGTTTTAGGTTGAACCAACTCGTTTGTTTTTTTTTTAACTTTTTAAAGTTTTCTATTTCACTAAATGCAAATTTATATTTTTAAAGTAAATAATTGTTTATCATTACTTAGTCTATTTGAGTAATGTGCTTGAAAAAATAAGTTCATCCTACAATATGACCCACAAAATCATTGTTTAAGCACTCGACATTCGCCAACGACCATACCACGCTGAATACATCGGTTCTCGTCCGATCACCGAAATTAAGCAGCGTCGGGCGCGGTTAGTACTTAGATGGGGGACCGCTTGGGAACACCGCGTGTTGTTGGCATCTGTTCTGTTCCAACGAATTTTTTACTTATTTGTCACACAGTTTACTTGTATATTCTAAAACACACACAAAGCTCAATTCAAACTTCACTCCATTCATTTTCAATATTTTGCATTAATTATTGACAATTATGCGTATTAAAATAAAGGAAAACTAGACAAAGCTGTTAGATATTGATATTCTTTAGAACTAGAGATATTTCCATAATATGTTACCTCTTATTACATTGGTGCACTCCAACCATGTTTTGGATTATAGCAACGCCATCATTTTAAGATTCACGTATTATGTCTGTATTAATAAATACATACGTTTTAGGTTGAACCAACTCGTTTGTTTTTTTTTTTAACTTTTTAAAGTTTTCTATTTCACTAAATGCAAATTTATATTTTTAAAGTAAATAATTGTTCATCATTACTTAGTCTATTTGAGTAATGTGCTTGAAAAAATAATTTCCCTACAATATGACCCAGAAAATCATTGTTTAAGCACTCGACATTCGCCAACGACCATACCACGCTGAATACATCGGTTCTCGTCCGATCACCGAAATTAAGCAGCGTCGGGCGCGGTTAGTACTTAGATGGTGGACCGCTTGGGAACACCGCGTGTTGTTGGCATCTGTTCTGTTCCAACGAATTTTTTACTTATTTGTCACACAGTTTACTTGTATATTCTAAAACACACACAAAGTTCAATTCAAACTTCACTCCATTCAATTTCAATATTTTGCATTAATTATTGACAATTATGCGTATTAAAATAAAGGAAAAACTAGATAAAGCTGTTAGATATTGATATTCTTTAGAACTAGAGATATTTCCATAATATGTTACCTCTTATTACATTGGTGCACTCCAACCATGTTTTGGATTATAGCAACGCCATTATTTTAAGATTCACGTATTATGTCTGTATTAATAAATACATACGTTTTAGGTTGAACCAACTCGTTTGTTTTTTTTTTTAACTTTTTAAAGTTTTCTATTTCACTAAATGCAAATTTATATTTTTAAAGTAAATAATTGTTCATCATTACTTAGTCTATTTGAGTAATGTGCTTGAAAAAATAATTTCCCTACAATATGACCCAGAAAATCATTGTTTAAGCACTCGACATTCGCCAACGACCATACCACGCTGAATACATCGGTTCTCGTCCGATCACCGAAATTAAGCAGCGTCGGGCGCGGTTAGTACTTAGATGGGGGACCGCTTGGGAACACCGCGTGTTGTTTGGCATCTGTTCTGTTCCAACGAATTTTTTACTTATTTGTCACACAGTTTACTTGTATATTCTAAAACACACACAAAGTTCAATTCAAACTTCACTCCATTCAATTTCAATATTTTGCATTAATTATTGACAATTATGCGTATTAAAATAAAGGAAAAACTAGACAAAGCTGTTAGATATTGATATTCTTTAGAACTAGAGATATTTCCATAATATGTTACCTCTTATTACATTGGTGCACTCCAACCATGTTTTGGATTATAGCAACGCCATCATTTTAAGATTCAAGTATTATGTCTGTATTAATAAATACATATGTTTTAGGTTGAACCAACTCGTTTGTTTTTTTTTTAACTTTTTAAAGTTTTCTATTTCACTAAATGCAAATTTATATTTTTAAAGTAAATAATTGTTTATCATTACTTAGTCTATTTGAGTAATGTGCTTGAAAAAATAAGTTCATCCTACAATATGACCCACAAAATCATTGTTTAAGCACTCGACATTCGCCAACGACCATACCACGCTGAATACATCGGTTCTCGTCCGATCACCGAAATTAAGCAGCGTCGGGCGCGGTTAGTACTTAGATGGGGGACCGCTTGGGAACACCGCGTGTTGTTGGCATCTGTTCCAACGAATTTTTTACTTATTTGTCACACATTTTAAGTTTAACTCCAACTTCTCTTCTATCGGTTTCAATATTTTGCATTAATCATTGACAATTATGCGTATTACAATAAAGGAAAAACTAGACAAAACTGTTAGATATTGATATTCTTTAGAACTAGAGATATTTCCATAATATGTTACCTCTTATTACATTGGTGCACTCTAACCATGTTTTGGATTATAGGAACGCCATAATTTTAAGATCCACGTATTATGTCTGTCTTTATAAATACATACTTTTTAGGTTGAACCAACTCGTTTGTTTTTTTTTTAACTTTTAAAGTTTTCTATTTCACTAAATGCAAATTTATATTTTTTAAGTAAATAATTGTTT
>JAWNNH010000628.1:0-80783 GCA_035043045.1 Hirtodrosophila alboralis | reverse complement strand
GCCAGCAATAAATCCTTTAAACGCTGATTTCACATATGCGTCGAACCTTTGGGCCAAATTTAGATTTATTTCATTGCAAATATATTTGAGACGGCTGAAACTTTTGACATATTTCAGACAGCCCAAAGATAAATGTCTTTTTAATCACAATAAATCTAGAGAAATTAAATTTAAATAGTTACACAACTAAACTCAGCTTTAAATTGATATAAAAACAAAAGCAAATATCACAGTGCATTTAAATGTCAGTTCAGTTGCAGTCTGGCATTTTGTTGTCAGTTTGAATGTTGTAAATATTTTTAAAAAATCATTTGTTCTAGCCAAGATAATAAATCATAAAATGTTCCGAATTTTATCCCCAAAAAAAGGAACTAAGCATAAACAAACTTAGATACAATATCAGTTGCTCTAGTTGCAACTAAATATTCCAACTATAAACTTTGTTTTCTATGGCTTCATTGTTGGTTTAAAATTATGTTTAATTTTGTATGGATTTTTATGTTTGAGAACATTTGCAGCTTGCACTTTGCCACATTTGTTGTGCATGTTCATGTTGCAACTTGGAGCTATCAAAATATGTTTAGGAAAAATGCAGATAGTACAGTGAAGCTCTCTCTTTCTCTGTGGAATTAATGTGGCCATAAATCTCACTGTTTACCTTCTGAGGCAAAACCCAAACAATTAAATTAAAAACATGTTTTCTGCTTATGCGGCTGAGACACAGCAGGATTTAGATTCAATTAAACTGTCAGCGGGACAGACAGAGAGTCCATTTCCTCTGACCTCCCCTGGCTCACAACGACACCTTCAATATTTGTCATGCCGAGCAACGAGCATTAAATTCGAATTAGCAGAGAGAGGTGTCAACAAAGGAACTGCGTGGGATTCCCCTCTCTCTTTCTATGCCCTGTCAGCCCCTGATTATGCTAAAAATTCGATTTTAAATGCGGCCAAGATTTATCGCTATCGACGCTATCATTTTTCATGTTCCAATCGTTGAGAGGGGGGTTTGGTGGGTTGCTGGGCAGGCAGGTGGTTGAGCTGTCATCGGAACCACAGCCGAAACCACAAAGGCCACGCAAAGCTCAAACTTGGCAGCCAGGACATTGAGGACATTGAGGGACAACAACAAAATGGAAAATTTGAAATGCGCGAGGAGTTTGCAGATGGCGACCGCAATGTCTGTCAACAGGGAACAACTGACAACTGCCTAGGATTGGACAAGGAGTTGGAGTTGGAGTTGGAGATGGACACCTGTGGCTTTCGGCTGGGGCAATAAATCAATTTGGTTGACATCTTGACATTGCGTCTAATCGCAGGGGATCTGCAACAAGAAGTTGCTCATTCGATGTCAAAGTGAAGCAGTTTGTGGTATTTGCGATGGGAATTTGGTTTTCAATTGGAAACTTGTGTTGGCTTAACAATCAACCTGTTGAAATACAGAAATATAAAGTTAACAAAGGTGTAAAATGTTATATACACTTATATAAATTGATATTTAATAACAATTACATGCTTAATGTTGCATTGAATGACCCAACACTTTTTGGACAATGGGTAAACCGATACGGCAGAATAATCCTTAAAGTTTTTTCTCGTTTACGTCTGTATTTTAATATCCCCAAAATCCTTGCGAATGCCGAACACAGATATTCGCATTGTCCTTTTGAAAGCCGTTTAAAGTTCCCCAGAAGTAGCCAATGAAATTGGAATCCAAATGGAAACCTCTAACCAAAAGCTGCCAAATTCAATGACCTCAGACTTGTGGGTGTGTGTGTGTGTCTGTGTGTGTGGGTGTGTCTGGTGGTTGCCTTTTGTATCACTTTACAGTGGTTGTTGTTATTGAACTTTTACTTAAATCAAGGCAAAAAGCGAGCAAATCGTTTGCTTCAGTCAAACTCAGTCAAAGTGTAAAAAAGTTTTAAATGTTTAGCTGATTGTTTGGTTGACTTTTAAAAATAATAAACAGGACTTTGCAATTTGCATTTATGCTAGAAATATGACAGAATATACATACTCTTCAAAACAGACCAATAACTGCCAAAAACAGATATTTGAGAGCAGACAGTCAATGAATGGGAATTGAAGTGGAAGTGCGCACTTTGGCATTAGCCGGGGTTAAATTATGAGCCCACTCGATGGTCGATTGTCGATGGGCAGGACATGGTAGAAGGATGCCATAATCCTGCAATTGTTTGCATATCCACCTCCAAATTGGAGGACACAGCTGTGACCAGTCGAATTGACTACTCCTTCCCAGATATTCTCTCTCAATTATGCTGCATTTTGGAGTAAAGTTGAACTTTGGAGCTCCCTCGGTCTATGAAAATGTAAATCCATGAAAGAAGAGTTGTCCTTTGCTCTGCAATTGACATTTATCGCTGTCAGGGTACTCGCCAGACAATGGGAATGTCCTGTGCGACAGGACTCTTTAGGACAACTTAACAACTCATTAACACGCTCAGCAGAAATGAGAACAATAAACAATTTCCATTTAAAGTTGAACTCGAAGCGTTTTAAATGCTGTAATTCACTCATTTAACCAATTTACAATTGTGGGATTACCCTTGTCAAATTAATTGAATCGCAGGTGAATTCAATGTCAGATTAAGGATCCAGATTATAAAGGAACAGACATTTACTCTAATCTCCTTCAAAGTCTCTTCCAATTGCCGCTGATTACCCAACAAGCGGTACAATGCAGGATAATCGGGATTTGTCTTGTCATCTCCATCGATTGCTCAATATTTCCATTATTTATAAGGGAAACATATAATATTAATTAATGTTGAATTGGGCAAACAATATTTTAGTTATATCCAATGTAAGCTGCACTTGGAATTATATTTTAAATATTTATTCTTAACTAAGGAAGCCGTCATCACATTTTTAACACTTTTATGATTATCATCACATTTAAAATTATTCAAAAATGAGAGCAAATATTTCGCTTAAAGGACTTTGGCCACTTAAAAACTCTTTCCTTTTATCATTCATCATCTGCTCCTAAACTCTATTCCCCTCTCTCTACCCCTCTTAACAATTCACATGTGCGTTTGTTTCTGGGCCTAAGACAACCCGAGTATTTCTGACATAATTCCAGTTGTGCTCCGACTACATCTCCAACTCAACTCGACATGACCTCGACAATTTCTGAATAACTAATGAAGGTGCCAGAAAAACAAAAACAAAAACAACAACAAAAACAACTTAAACAATAATAAAACAACACAACAAGCAGGACATAAAGAGGGTTACACTTTGTGTTAAGGATTCGACTGTTGGCTGGGTCTGAATATGAAATTTGGATTTTCATCCAACTGTCGACATTCATCTTGGCAACTGTCTGTTGAACTGGCTGGCATTAGTAAGGCCTGTCCTATCCTGGTTCATTTGTCAGTCTGTCCATTCGTCCTTTGTCCAGGACTTATGCGTCATTGTCAAAATATTAACAGCTGGCACATTCCAAAGGCTCAGACTCTGTGCTCATGTGAGCATTTAAGCCAGGCCTGATGATGAAAAATAGGAATTTAACTATTTTCAAATATATGTATATTTTGGCAAATAAATTTGTGAATCTGGGTCAAGGCGGGTCCATTCGAAATCCCTCTTGATTTGAACTCGTTTTTGTCTGCAAAGTGTCAGAAAATCGTTGGCTTCAGCCAGCAGCTGTCTGAAGTATATAAATCTATGAGAATATTGAAGGACTACAGCAGAAAATACTGCCAGATTTATATGCGAATTTATTTATTAAAATAGAATTTATAAGTCAACATTTGATGAAGTTAAAGAGAATTATCTGAATAAATCTACAGTAAAAACTCTTTGAATAACGAAACTTTAATTAATGTTGACAATTTGATGCTGCAAGGGAAATTCATTTGGCAGACAAAGAAGTCAAAACAAGGTTAAAAGTCAATTCACACTCCGAACATCCGTTGTCATCCCAATCAAATGCAGTTTCAATGACAAATATCCGAGTATCGATTTCCTGTAGTTTCCAGGATGCAAAATGCAGAAAAATAGAAAATATAAAGTAGGAAAAGGGAAGGGAAACTCAATTGGAGTGTCGTTTGCTTCATATGAGGGAAAATCTAAATAAATTTACTTTAGAACACAAATTAAAAACAAACAAGAAAATCAAATATTAATGTTCTGTAACGCGAGTCATTCAACGATTCAATAGATATCCAAAGGGAGCTTCAATTGGGATCATTGTGGACAAGTGGAGCTCTGAATCAGATACAGATACAGATTCTGATTCCGATTCCGATTCGGTTGTTGACTGGTGTAAAATAAACAGAGGCATTTAGAAAAATCAATGTGATTATTTGCCTATGAAACACAAAATAGAATAAAATAAAAAAAAAATTGCCATTTAGTTACTTTGCAAATGAAGATATATTTCCATGACAGCGACCAGTTTGTCATTCTCTGAATGTCACCATAAAAATTCCCGAAATAACTGCGGAATGGAGAGACGTCTCTATCTGCGTCTGCCTCTGCCTCTGCCTCCTTGTGTTTTGTTTGTTGTTTGTGCCTCATCCTCGTTAGTCTGACGTGGCACAAAAACCTTTTTTGGTATTCAAATGTTATTTTTGGCGCAACATTTGTGGCATTTTTTTGTCTGAGAGAGGAAAAACGTGTGAAAAGCGGAAGTGTTTTGAATGTTTTCCTTTTTCTTGTTGCTGTTGTTGTTGTTGAAACACTTTGAGCAACCGCAAATACAACGAAACGCCTTCAAACTTTTCGCTAAATTGTTTGGTTTTTATTGCCGAATTGAAACCGGAAAAGGATTCGTGTTTGTTAAGGAAGCGAGCAGACAAAACCTAAACTGAATGCGTCAAAGGGTTAAAAACAAAACTCCAAAAAACCGGAAAATATTCAACTTGATTTGCCCTTTGGCTGCTGAGCCGTTGAGTGCTTTCCTGATTAAGGACTACTCCATCAAGGAGGCATAAAATGGAGTCAGTTAGTAAGGGAAACTAAAATATGATTATTAGTTAGACAAGGCGAATAAACACCTTTCCTTTGCTTAATGTAGAGTTTGCAATTTTGTTGCCTGTTCTAATGTAAACCCAAGTGTATTCCAATTTCAAGATTCAACAGCCAAACAAATATTTTGCATTTGTAGATGCTGTGCCTGTTCCTGATTCAGGCCTCGAGTTTAGCCTGAAGTGGCCCAAACAATAATTTCGATTAGAGAATCTCAGAGAAACTGGAAATTTGTGCAGCCGCAGGTGCAATTAAATGTTAATCGATTGTGTTTGTAGTTGGGGCAAGGGCGTTGACACGCCCACAATCAACTGCAGACCATCAAATGTACTATACATGTGTGTGTGTGTGTGTGGTGTGCATAATCAAGTGCAGCTGCCTGTGAGAGGCCAGCCAAGGAAGAACTGAGGATGATGTCCTTTTCTAGCTGCCTCCTTTTATGGGCTGCCCTCGTTTCGGGTTTTGTCTGTGGCTTTGGCAATTTGGAGTTCTTTGAGAGAGAGGAGGGGTAAGTTAAGAGGGCGGCTGTCAGATGCGTAATTAATTGTAAATAATTGTGCAAATGTCAGTTGCAATTTATTTATTTGACAAAGTCAAAGTGAGTGACCCCCAGAGAGATATCTGTGATAAAAAGAGTTTAAACTTAAGTAAACTGTGCTTTAATTTAATATTATGAATTTAATTATTTGATCAAAGTTATACAAGACTTTCCTCTAAGTTACATATTGTGCATTCGCCGCGTTGTCCTGCTCAATTATAATTGCCAGTTAGGATCTGTTTCAACTTTCTTCTTCCTTTTTTTTCCTTCGATATTTGCATGTCAAACGCGTGGTAATTTTATATTACTGCGACACTCGACTGTGTCCTTTCCCCGCCCTCTACTCTCTACTCTCTACTCTCCTCTCCTCTTCCTACTCTCGAACGCATTATTTATGACTTGTACGTTTTGCGTGTTATTTTATAAACATTTTTTCAAAATATGCTGCCCGTCAGAGAGGAAAGTTAAGCTTGGAGGCTGCAACTGCTTGCCGACATCATAAAAAAGGAATTCTACGCGCCGGCGCCTTTATGTTTTATTTATGAGCCCAAGCTCTCCCACTTCCAAGTATACCCACAAAAAACTTAACATGGGGCCAAGAATGTGTGCCGCGTTTTAATGTGGCATGTCCTTTTTAGTAGAGGGGAAAGAAGGACTCTTTACTGGGAGTATCTTTTATAGAGGTAATTATTGTTGGGGCGATAGCATATGTGTGGCTAAAATGTATCTCAAATCGATATATTTATATGCAGATTAAGCATTATCAGCAGTCCAGTGTAGCAGCACTCATAAATATACAGCAAAGGGTCAAAGGTTAAGTGCAGCTACCCAGTGGCCCTCAAGTCGTTTCACTCTTGGGCCAACAGAGCCACCTTTGGTAGCCACAAATCGCCGTTTAAATATTAATACATCAATCCACTTAATATGCGAGTTTACAGCAACGAATGATGCAATAAATATAAAAAAGGGAAAACTCATATAGAATATACAGAAGATACAGAAGGAATCTAAAGATGATGAGGTATAAATCCAAAGGACTCTTCAGTTTATGATGTGTTTTGTCAGAGATACTTATAAACATATCATAAACGAGTACACAAACAAATGCACATTAAAGTTGTTCATATTTTTCTGTATTCTTCAATCTGTGGCCACAAAGCAAACGAGATTCTTTGGGATATTCTTATAAGACAAAACAAATTTTAGTCTAAGCGCGCACTTCCTGTTTGCCTCCATTTTGTAGAAGTGGCACAAAGGAAATGCTTTGCTTGTTTATTTTGAAGAACTTGTAATATAAACACAAAAACTTGTACACTTCCGTAGAAGCCGTCGCCTCAACACACAGCAACAATAACAGAGACAAGAAAAATAAACTTGAAGTATTTATTAAGAAATGTCGAGTCATAGTAGGTCAAAAGGCAAACTTAAAGGTCTGTGTAAGTTATGATTGAAATTGTTTAGGAAAAAATGTGTTTTTAACATAAACAGGAAGTTTTTTGCAGCATAAACACTCTTTAAAATAAATCATAATAAATATGATATAATAAAAGTATTCTAAATAATTTTAAATATTTAAAAAAAAAAAAAAAAAAAAATTTTAATTATTTTTTTTTTATTTTTCTCAATTTTGTATATTTTTAAAATAAAAAAAATATATTAAAATAATTTTTTTTTTATGTTTCCCACTGCTCAAGTGTGTTTTAATCATAAGAAAGCATTTTTTCAGTATCACAAAAACTGTTTTATTTATTTTTAATTTATTAAATTTGATTAGGCAATTTAATATATTTTTAAAATGGCCTAAATTATTTTTTTTTTAATGTCTCCCATTTTCAGAGCTGGTAAATTACTTGCGGCCAATAAAATTATACTCTTTTTATGCCTATGCAGCTGGCAAGTTTTATTTTCTTTACTAAATATTGTCTGCTGTTATTTTATTTATTTTATAAAATTAATCAAGATAATTTTAAATATTTTTAAAAATAAAAAAAAAATATATTAAAATAGATTCTATTTTATATTTCTCACTGTTTAAGTGTGTTTTAATAATAAAAAAATTTTTTTTTTGTATCACAAAAACTCTCTTATATATTTTTAATTTATTAAATTTTTGTTCAGGCAATTTTATACATTTTAAAAATTATAAAAAAAATATATATATATTTAAATTATTTTTTTTTTTATATATCTTTCGCTCTGGATTTCAGAGCTGGAAATTATAGTTTTTTTTTTGGCCTATGCAGCTGCCAAGTTTTATTTTCTTTACTAAATATTGTCTGCTGTTATTTATTTTTACACTCTCTGACACAATTTTCTGTGCGCAGGCGCAAAGTTTACCCTAACTCTTATACATAAAACTCTTTTTGCGAAAAACTCACAAAAACTGAACGAAATACGAGTTCAAAATATTGCAGCCGAAGTTGTTAACTGAGCCGAGTTGGGAATTCAGTTGACTTTGGGCAACCAAATAAATTGGGTTACTTGCTGAAGACGTACTAAAAATTTTAATTGAAATTTTGGTTTTTAATTTTTATGTTGTATTTAGCGCAATTAAAAAAAGGCTGTACAAGCAATTAATTGGAATATTTGCACACAGACATTTGAATATAAATGCGGCCATTAAATTGTTTCTTGTTTGATAACTTTATTTCTGGCGTGTAGCATTAAAATGTAGTTTTTATGAGCCAAACGCTTGGCATTCATTAAATATTGAGCAGGATTCGTTTGGGCTGGCAATCAGCAGGCTAAGGATTCGGTTACCTGCCCACATTTTCCTACTCAAGTTGCACAATTTTGTTGCTGCTGCTGCTGCTGCTTGTCGCTAAAATATGCTGGCCCATTATTTATGTTAAATGTATGCAACATCTTTGCTACGCTGACGTTGCACTGTCTGCCTTTCGACTGCTGTGCAATATGTATTACGCATACGCCGTGTGCAACTGCCAGCAGGCGCCGCCGAAATATGATAGAATTTACTTAAAAAAGTAAACTTGTTATTAAGTGTTAGATAACCATTTTTATGTCGCTCTCTCACTCTCTCTATCTTGCCACTTAAATTTAACCCAAGAATTTTTCAACTGAAAATTGAAAATATATATATATTTTTTTTTCTTTCATTTTTTTTTTGCATATTTTGAGCATGCCTGCTTTTGGCTGGCTGCTGGCATCTTCATAAAAATTTCAACAGCAGAGCAGTGCAGAGTGCGGACTTGCGGCTAGAAGGGCAGGCGTCACAGACAGGACTCGCTGCTCGTCGCCATAATTTACTCAACTGTTGTCTCAGTTGCACGAAACTGAATTTAATGCATTTGCCAGGCACTTTTCCGAAAAGCCCATCCTTTGGCTTCCTTCTCTGACAACAACTTGACTGCGTTTTCTTCTGCTTCTCTATTTTTTAATACTC
Source organism: Hirtodrosophila alboralis (assembly GCA_035043045.1). Taxonomy (NCBI): domain Eukaryota; kingdom Metazoa; phylum Arthropoda; class Insecta; order Diptera; family Drosophilidae; genus Hirtodrosophila; species Hirtodrosophila alboralis. The sequence continues at coordinate 71,847 of JAWNNH010000628.1, read as the reverse complement.
TTGCAAGAGGAGTATTATAATTTTGTCACGAAATGTGTAATGCGGAAAAGGAGACGTCTGTGACTCCAAAAAGTATATGTATTCTTGATCAGAACGTGTTCATTTGTTCGTCTGTTTTTATGCTTAGTTTGTTGGTTTAATCTTTGAGCTATCTTGATGAAACTTGGCATATATAAAGTTTGTTATTGTATGTAGTTTGTGTGTTAAAATCAGCCCGATCGGACCACTATATCATATAGCTGCCATAGGAATAATCGGAGATACTTTATTTTCATGAAAAGTTTTTGTATGAAAAACTTTTTAGTTTTTCAAAATATTAAAACTAAACTTGGCAATTCCATGTATATTTAGTAATTGTATAAGCATACCAAGTTTGAATAAAATCGGATTACTATATCTTATAGCTCCCATAGGAATAATCGGGCGAAAAGTGCTTGTATGAAAAACTTTTTTGTTTTGCAAGATATCAAAATTAAACTCAATAATTCAATATAAAAATACAATTTGCACCAGCTGACCAAATTTAATAAAAATCGGAGCACTATAACATATGACAGCCATAGGAAAAATAAAGTGAAAAAAAAAGGATTTCTAGGCAAAACATTTTTGATATTCAAGATATCAGATCAAAACTCAGCACACCAATATTGAAATTCGTTTTTTACTACCTGCCAAATTTAAAATAAAAATCGGACCACTATATCATATGGCTGCCATAGGAACAAACGGTCGAATATTGCAATTTTTTAAAATTAAAATTCCAAGGGTATCCAACTTCCACATGCCGAAAAATCCCTTTCTTTCTTCTCGTTTTTTTTTGTTTTTTGGTTTATATATATTTCCACAAACAATTCCATTTCCATTTTCTGTTCGCTGGCTGACAAGTGAGGAGGCTTGTGGCATGCCGCAATGTAAATGACATCCATCGCGTAATACTCGGTATTTTCAGCTACCTTTTGAATAATTTACATTGTACTTGGCATTGTCTGGAGATTTGGCATCTTTTGTGATTCTATTCAAGCTTTCTTGCAACTGCAACTGTCAGTTCTCGTGCTTCAAGCTTCATGCTTCTTTCTTTTTTCCTCAGAGTGCAACATTGAGCAAATAAAAGTTAATTGCAATTCCAAGCACTTTGCAACATTGTCTGTTGCACTTTTAACTGATTTTTAGCATAATCCCAATCCCTGCCACTTAATTGACTGGCATTCTATGGCTTAAGTGCCTTATAACAAGCTGCACAAACTGCATTCAACAATAACAAGCAACAATTTGTGGCCATAATAACACAGGGCGCACCATAATAATAATTTGTAATTTCAAGCTAATTACTCTCGGTTACTGACAACATCAGCTGCACACAGTTGTGACGCACAAAACAGGTGCCACATGCCGCATGCCACATGTCGTTCTTGTTTGTTTTCGATTTATTGAAATTATGTTTTTGGGGCAACAACCGGCACACTGATTAAAATGACATTAGCAGCAACAAAATCGAAATCAATTTGATATGAAAGCGATTTGTTTCGATTTCCTAAAGCAGCGGCTTAAATTGAATAAATTATAAAAGTCTATATATTACAGGGGGTGTGAGAGTGTGTGGGAATGTGTAAAGGGGGTGTTTTGTTGTGCGTGCGGAACGCGTTTTCAATTGGTTGTTAATTGACAGTTGATGGCATAGATTAGATTGTGGCACTATGTGCGTATTGTTTTATAGTTTAGTGAAAGACTATCAAAATAATTACGTTTAAATGTTTTTTAAAAGATTTTTAATAAAGAAATATATTTGAATATATATATGGCTCATAGCTGCATCTGGTTTTGATCTGAATTGTATATAAATAAATAATACAGCAGCTTAGCGAGCCGTATAAGATTTGGTGGAAGTAAGAAAAATTATTTTTTCCTGTTTATTTTAAAAATTACTCTAGGCTAGGTTTAATTTAAAAAAAATTTGTTTAATATTTTTTTTTAATTTTTATATACTCGTAAAAGACAATTTATTTAAGAAAACTTTAAATAAATAAAAATTTCCAAGTCGGGTAAAAAATATGGCAGAATTTTATTTTGCACTTTTTTGACACAAAATACATTCAAAAAAATTTAGGGTGCACAGCTCCCGGGTTGAAACAAGAATTTGAAAGCTAGTGTAATATAAAAAACATACTACACTTAAAGGTAAAATTTCTTTTTTCCTACAAGAGTTAAGTACATAAGAATTCTTGGTTTAATTTTTTATGTTAAATTCTGAATATGCTTAATTAATTTTTTTTTAATATCACATTCTTTTAGTTTAAATAATTTTTGGCTTTTTCTGAATTTTACTAAATAAATTTACCTATAAATAATAATTTTAATAAGTAAATAAATTAAACAGAAAATTTTTAAACACTTGAAATAGAATATTATTATTCAATTGACGAGTTATAATATTTGTTTTTATATTTTTTGACAACGCTTAAAGCAAATAATAATTTTAACTCATGGAAATGATTATTTTCAATCTTTTAGAATTATATAAATGTTAATATTAATTTTTTTCTGTTGTTTTTAACCCCAGTTTGTTTTATCAATAATATAATTTGTTATCTAAAAGTTAAATTAAAAACGTAGTTTTGAATTATGAAAAAAGGGAAACATAGCAAACAAATATATATATAACTAGAAACTTCTAAAAGGGTTTTTTGAAGATAACCCAGAATCAAATAGTTTGGTTTCTTTGATAATTCATTTAATTATGCAACTAATTTTGCGACTATCCCATTTTTATTTAAAGTCTAAAATGAAAAACTATAAATATATACAAGAAATTCTTGACAAAGCTATGTGAACATCTTTCACAAACACATAAAACTATGTAGAAAATAATTATTAAACAAAAACAACAACAACTTGTTTAACACAAAAACCATAAAATCAATGAAATATTTCAACTATTTCAGTTGCATCAAAGAAAATTAAAATGAAATAAAAACTCTACACATATTCAAGCAGCCGGAACTTTTTGGTTGAATTTCCTGTGCCTGAAGTTTGCATATTTTTAATGAAGCTGTAAAGTTGACTTTTGTTTGTATTTTATAAGCAATATATACACACACATCTATGTGTCTATATATGCACAGTTAAGTTATATAAATTGTGCTTAAAATTGCTTTGAACTTGGCTACAAAATTGTGGTTCTATCAGTCTGTCTGTCTGTCAATTTTTGTTGCGAATAGAAAATCATATGAATTATGCGAGTCCTGTGACATTTGCATATATTTTTTGCCATGTGTGTGTGTGTGTTTTTTTTGATGCTGCCTTATGATGATGATTCAAGTTGGCCTTATTGCCAATCTATATGCAGGAGAGGAGCCAGTCAATGTGCTCGTCTGGCTCGTTCTGGCTGCTTCTGATCCTCCATACTATTGGACCCTTTTTTCTTTATATACATATACATACATTCAAAACGTTTGCCATGCGTTTTGACTTTTAGTGCTTTTTATATTTTTTGATAAAGTGTTGCCAATTTAACCGGCAGCCATTTTGCTGTAAAACACACACACACACACACACAGTCGCATAGACATTGGACATAAAGCAGCAGCCTTTCTGTTTGATTGCCTTGCTTTGCCTGGCGGGTCTTCTGGTTGGGGGACAGACTGTAGAGTCTCCATTTATGGTTTTTATTTTAGTTGAAATGCCAGCGCAAGAGAGAGAAAAAAAAATTTACCCAAATGCTGTTTATATTATTTTATTTTATTTTCATTGAATGTCTGGTCTTTTGCCTTTTTGCGGCTTTAACAAAAAAAAAGGGCCAGACAATATAATCATCAACTGATAATGTGCCAAAAGTAAAGTTAACAACATTAAATTGCTTGATTGCACAACATTTCAAAGTACTTAGAGCTAACTTAAAAGGAAACTGACCCAACACAATAAATTATTAAAATTATAATAGGAGCATAAGAAAGCTGCATATTTTTAAAGATGTTCAGCAAAAGTATGTTTTGCAATTTTTTTATATATGTTTATAGTTAAAAGTATATAAATATTTATTAAAATTATAATAAGTGTAAGAAAATAGGTGAAATTTTTTTTGGAGAGGTTCAGCTAAGGTTTATTTAGCAAATTTTTAATATTTGTTTATAGTTGTATGTATATAAATATTTATTAAAATTCTGTTAAAATAAGTGTAAGAAAAAAGCTGCTTATTTTTAAAGATATTCAGCAAAGTTTGATTTAGCAAATTTTTGGTATTTGTTTATAGTTGCAGGTATATAAATATTTTTTAAAATTATAATAAGTGTAAGAAAATAGCTGAAATTTTTTTAGAGAGGTTCAGCAAAAGTTTAATTAGCAAATTTTTAATTTATGTTTATAGTTAAAAGAATATAAATATTTATTAAAATTTTAAAATAAGTTATGGAAAAAAGCTGCATATTTTTAAAGATATTCATCAAAGGTCTGTTTGGCAAATTTATTATATTTGTTTATAGTTATACATATGTATATAAATATTTTTGGAAATTTTCCGGGATGTGTGTAAACATTGCTCAATAATTTTGGATCAAATTTCTTTAGATAGTCAACAGTAGTCTGCATATGTAATAGATGGAATTTATAGCTCACTAAAAATGTGGAAAATAATGATTAGTCCACAAATAATAATAAATATGTTAATTTTATTAAAAAATAAATTTTGTTTATATTTTTGCAATTAAAATACATTTTACTTATATTTTTGCAATTGGGGTAATAAAGCCAGTTGTGATTAATTTTTAATAAAGTATTTATTATTTATTTAAAAATTCTTCCTCCTACCCTTCAGAACATTTTGTGCCTTTAACTGATAGACTGTAAGAAAATTAAAAAAAATAACTTATTAGCTGCTAAGATAGTACTATTTCCACAGCTGCCAAGCAAGTCTGTTATTTTTTTTTATTCTATTATAGTTAATGACTAAAAAGCTATTAAAGTGAATGATATAAAAACAAATTGCACTTTTCTGTAGTCATAAGTGAGCATAACAAAATTATACATTGAAAGAAAACTATGCTATTAAGCAGCTCATCAGACTTCAAAAAATCATTGTCAAAACCAAAAATTGTAAACTACCTTCTTTAGGCACTGCAAAAAACCAATATACTTTACTTCATTTCCAAGAAACCCAGCATAATTACTTGAAAAAAGTAAACAAACTTCTTAAAGCTAGCACTGAAATACATTTTGTGCACATTTTTGCTCTAGCCTCTACTCAAACTCACAATCGCTTGTGTTTTATCAGTCGTGAAATTAAACAGGGAAAATCGTTAAACAAATAGGATAGAAACTTTGGACAGGTGTAATTATGAACGCGTAGGCCGTGTCGATATCTCAAACACCAAAAATACTTCAATTAAACTTTCGCTTCAACGCAATTAATTGAGGCTTGAGGATGAGTCAGAAAATCGCTTTACATTTTGGCCAGTGACTTTGGACCTTTAACTAATGATCTATTACAAAAGACAGAGAGAAACTTTGGCCAAATCAATTTGTACGCTTTTAATTAAATTCAATTAAAGTTTGGCGCTTTGAAGTTGGCCAAAATGTGAATTGAGTTAAGGTGTTTTCCGGGTTTGAGTAATTGCTGTAATTTCAAAATTTTCCATAACAAAGGAACTGGAATAACCAAGATCATTTAACTATATAAATATTGACAACTAACAAAAGCTATTTAAATGTTGTTACAGCTGGATAAAAAAAACATTTTTTTTACTCGTTTTTAGCTATACAAATAGATCGTTTTGCCTGAGAGAGAGCTCAATTTGTATTGCACAAACATGCACAAAAACCCCGTTGCACAAATATTGCATTTGCATTTGTCGGCGGGGCGGAGAGAGAGAGGTTATACCCCGACAATTGTAGTAGTCGGAAATTGGAAATTTCACACTTGATGATGGTCTACAAATTGGTCAACAAACCCGTCGTCGCAACGACAAAATAAACAAACAAAAAAAAAAAAACCCCTGTCAACTCTCTATTCGGTAGCGCTAACTGCTGTACAAAAGAAAAATTCAAATCCCAGCCACGCAAAATGTTTCAGAAAGAAAAGGTAGTATCTATCCTAACATTTTGTGGTTTTTGATTGCATAGACCTTAGCCCGGCGGCAATGGCAATCAAATAACAGAAGGACAACAGAGAGAGTCCCGGTCAGACTCTGGATTTGTGTGGGCTTTAGTAGTAGTAGCTATTATTGGATTTGATTTCCCAATGTGCTTTGTTACAGCCTCTCTGTGAATCTCTGTCTGTACAAATTCTGTGTGTGGTTTTTTGGAAAATTTAGAATTTAGCTATGGCATTGTCAGTACAATGGCTTTTATTGCTTGAAATTGTCAGGCGTTAATACAAACGTTTATGGATTTAATTCTAGTTGCGTACTGTACACTATCAAACTATATTTTAAACCATAGTTGTCTGTTTTGATGAGGTTTTTATAGTCACATACGATATATAATAGCTTACTTTTATTTTTGGTTTTTAGACAATTTTTTGGGAGTATTTACTTAGTTAAATTCTCTTTGTATTGCATTTAAAAACATTTATCAAAGCTTTGAGTAATAATAATAAGGCAAAACATTAATATCATTGGCGCAACACTTTAAATATTTAAATATAAAAATTAAATATTAAAAATTGATTTTTTTTCAAAATATTCTTAGTTTTGACCCTTAAATAATAGCTTGTGATATAATAACAATAAAACTTAAATTTTTTATTTAAATTTAAAAATAAAACCTTATATTAAATTTCTTTTGTAACAAGCTGAGAATAGCTATCAACATTTAAAATAAAATATGGAAAATCATTTTTATTATCAATTTTTATTACAAGTATTGAAAAATATGATTTTAATTATGATTTTAAATAAATTTAAGTTTAATTACTGGTTTACAATATATTTTTTTTTGTGATCCAAAAGACAAGTTTAAATTTTCTTTTTAATAAAAATTAATAAGAATAAATATACAAAGTCTTTAACTAGTATATTTAAGATAGAAAATTATTAATTTATATTGAATATATTTAAACCAAACTAGGATTAATAGCTTTTAATATAAATTTTTAAAATAAAATATGGAAAATCTTTTTACTATAAATTTTTATGAAGTGTTGAAAAATATCAGTTTAATTATGATTTTAAATAAATTGAAATTTAATTCACAATTTCCTTTTTGTGATCGAAAAGACAAATTAAAATTTTTTTTAATATTAAAAAAGATACAAAATCTTATTAATTTATATTGAATATCTTTTAAACCAAACGAAAAATATTTTTTATTATCGACGTTTAAAGTAAAATATGGAAAATAATTTTTCTTTATCAATTTTAATTAAAAGTGTTGAAAAATATGAACCAAATTATGATTATTAATAAATTGAAATTTAATTGCTAGTTCAGAATTTTTTATTGATCCATAAATAAAAGTTAAAATTTTGTTTAAAATAAAAATTTAAAAGAAAAAATGAAATAAAGTCTTGAATTAGTATATACATAATTTTACAATGCATTTAGAAATTTATTTTCTTTTGCACTAAATATAAATAGTTCTTGAAACATATTCTACATATTGTAGAAACGAAGGAGACACAAATTGTTGCTCAATTCTTGTCAATTTATTGCCAACTTAATTCTTTTATATTATTTTCTTTCTCTCCTTTTGCTGGCCTTGACAAATGCGTTAGTTAACCAAATTTATACACTGAGATTTTCGCATAAAATTGATTTATCACATTAGCCAAACACACACACACACACACACACAGCATCACAGACTCAGACAATTGTATCCTTTTTGTACTTTCAACATTTGTGAAGCACACTTTTTTATGCTCGCTTCATCAATTGCTGCTCGAATGTCCTTTTGAATATAAATGGACATGCGAGCATTCAGATGGAGATGGAGAGAGAGGGAGAGGGTCCTGTCTGTCTCTCTGTTCCTCAATTGCATATTTTGCTCAAGGACCGGCCATAAATTTCCACTTACGAGTGCTCCAGGCTGGGCAACGTCTGGTAAACCGCAATAGTCAAAAAAGTAAAAAAAAATAAGACCAGATTCAGACAGACTCACTTTTTTTTTGTTGTAAATAAATATTTATAGGCATTTAAAATGAGATCTAGGCAAAAAGGATTTCAAGTTTGAAGCGCTTTACATGGTTGTAGCCTAATTTACTTAAAATACAAAACTTGAGGCAGGCAAATTCTTTTTCAATTTTGTTGCAATACAAGTTTTAAATTCAATTTAAGCCTCAAGCACACACACACACACATTCACATGGCAGCTTTAACTTAATCTGATTGTAATGCGATACACTTTGCAGTCTACAGATACAAATCAGCACCCACATAAGTAGACAAAACCAACAGAGAAGCTGAAACTCTAGCACATCCTTCCAACTGCGCAGCTGTTGCTCCTTTTGTTGTTGTTTATGTGTGTGTGAGGAGGAGACGGAGGCAAGTGTGTTGGTAACTTGCAACAAGGATACGCGCGTACAAATCAAATAAATTATCTAAGGATTTACAGTAATAAAGTAGTAGATAAACCAACACAAAAGTGGGCAAGAACTGTAGGGCCAGGGCACGTGGGTCAGAAACGTGGCTAAGAACTGGGTTAAAACAATTTTTATAGTGACATTTGAAATGTTATTCAGTTGATTTTGTTGTCTATGTTGAAATTCGTAAACTAGAATTAATTTTTTTTTTTTGTTAAATTGTTTGTTAATTTTATTAAAAAAAAACAAAACTTAAATTAAATTTGTCCTATTTTTGTTAATTTTCGCAGCATATTAATTAAATTATCTCTGCTAATAAATTTTGAAATTTCATTTTATACTAATATTGATGTCCGCAATCAATTAAAACTATAATTTTGCATTTTTAAAAAGTTTTCAATTTTTGATAATTTTGATAGGGGTAGGTATGCAAAAAATCAAAAAAATCAAAAAAAATTTCAATTTTCAAAATTTATAAAAATTTAAATGCTTAATTAATCTTATGGATAAATAATGATCAAAAAGACATTCCAAATGAAAATCGCTTGAGTTTTGCCTTAGTTATGGTAATTTAAAGTCTAGAAGGATAATTTTCTAAAAAAATTTTTTCCGATTTTTTGTTAAATTTCTCAGCATATAAATTGATCTGGCTCTTCTAATAAGTTTTGAAGTTGCATTTTATACTTATTTTTGTGTCCGCAATCGTTTAAAAATATAATTTTGCGCTTTTAAAAATTTCCAAATTTTTGAAAAATTTGATAGGGGTAGGTATGCAAAAAACCGAAAAAATCCAAAAAATTTGTATTTTCAAAAATTATAAAAAATTAAATGCCAAATTAATCTGAGGATGAAATTATGACCAAAAACACATTCCAAACGAAAATCGGTTAAGTTTTGACTTAGTTATGGTAGCTTAAAGTCTAGAAGGTTAATTTCCTATATTATTTATTTCTCAGATTTTAGCTTCAATTGTGAACTAAAAAGAAAAATACAATAAAATTTAAAAGAGTTTTTTATACATTTTAAAGTCTGCTTTAGATTATAAATAAATTTATTTCTTATTGTTAAACCGAGTAGTTTGTGAACTAGACGAAATTACCAAAATTCTAAAATATATTTTTCAAGTATTTATACGTTTTTAAATTCAATGACGTCCGTTGGATTTTTGTTTTATCATAAATTGCTTAAATATGAACCGTTTTATTGACATTAATCAATTATTTAGCAAACACACTCTACTATTTATACTTACCAATAAATTTTGACTCAGCGTTTATTCTACTATTTATTAATTGAAATAATGAAATTTCAACATTTAATCAAATTTTCATTTCAGATTTAATTCGCGTCTTTGTTAATACTGTATTTTATTAACTATTGTGAATATAAATATATATAATTATATGATTACCAAAAATAAGGTAAGTGTTAATGCACATTATTTAATTTTATATATTAACTCTCTTCCCTCCTTTCAAATATTATTTGGAAGTATTCAATATTTTTATAAAGATGTATTTTTAAATAGAAAAGACTTAGTCGCCTGTAGTCTTTATAGACACTATATTATTACCCCACTTTAAAATCCTCATTATTAAGATTTAAATGAATAAAATTGAATTTAAAGAAAATTTTAACTTCCAAAAAAACGTATTCAGTAATTTCTACTGAATTAAATTGATAATTACCTTGTAATCGCAATCACAATCTCACATCAAATACAATAAAAACTATCATTATTAGAATTTTTTAAAATACTTTAATTCAATAAAAGTTAAATCTAGTTTGTTTAAAAAATATGCACAGAAATTCTTTTGCCATCATATTCACTTGCAAAAAGGACAACTGATTCGGCAATCTCAGACACGACAGGACACGTCTACACTGATAAGCCAAATGAACTAAACGACAAGCGAGGCGTGAAAAAAAAAATGCAAAAAAAAATCAAAAAAATATATATAAGAAGAAAGAATCTCATCTTCATTCCGAGCGACTTAATGACAATGACCGTCAATTGACGCTATATCTAAGAGTGGCAGGCATCCTGCCCAGCTCGAATCCTTGACAAAACCCGCCACCTTCCACTTCCTCCTCCTGGGTCTGTGTCTGGGTCTTCATGTCTTTATCTTTGTCGCCGTTAACGCCGCTTAAAGTCAAATACAGGCAATCTCAGAGCCAGGACCAGGAGAGAAGGGAGAGATGTCCTGTTCAAACACAAACACAAATGTAAATGCCGTAATGGAGATTGTGTTGTGTTGGAAAATAACCGCGCTGCGTCAACAGTATTTATTTTATTGACATTTGTGTGCCCGCACCCCTCTGTCTGTCCCCCGCCCCCTTACCTGCAATAAGCTACAATGAAAAGCTATTTTCCCGTTTTTTTTTTTTCGGTGCGCGACAACAAAACCCAAAAACCTGACAAACGCAGCAAAAACTGAGCAGCGCCATGAAATGGAAACGCAACAATCAAGGCTAGCTGACTGCCACAACCAACCCCGCTCCACTCTCCTCCCTCGCTTCCTCCCTCCATCTACATCCTTGGCCAAAATGAGCGCGTAAAAGTTTACGAGGCATCCTGTGGCAGAGCGTTGGCAGCATAAAGTGATTTGCTTTTGTTTTTTGGCTATCAAAAACTTTTCAAGTTGCATTAGAAAACTTTACTAGAAAGTCCATCAAATCTATATGCCCCCCGTTTCAATTGTGTGTGCCGCTGCCCCCCCCTTCGTGTATCCCTTGTGACTGTTGCAAGTAAAAGATTAACACAAACTAATGTTATAACAGCAAACTTGTCAAAGTCACAAGCTACAAAATGTAGCCCAAAATACAATAAACAAAAGACATTTGTTGATTAAGCTACAAGGACGAATAGGCTGCTTTAGGTTCAGTCTTAAGTCCTTCAAAGCATTACCTAGTTGTTGCTCTCCCAGTGCAACTTGGCAACGGATATGAATGGCATTTGTTACGGACACGAGTTGCACGTACCCAGCTTGCCCCACAGGATTCAGGCTCCTCAGGGAGGCACAGCTCTGTTGGAGGCAGGAGCAGCCGTTATGCCCCAGTGACAGGCTTAAGAAAATACTATTCCTAGTGCTAATCAATGCCAAAGCTAAGGCAAATTAGACAATCAAGTTGAAGCTGCTTGAAAGATTGCTTGACTATTATTGTTTATGAAAATAAATGCGCTTATGCGTTTGGAGAATTATCATTTGGGGCCAGGACTTTTAGGCTTGTGAATTGGGCAACAGCTTAAATTTTGTTCTTAGGGTTGAAAGAAATTTTATAAAATTTTATTTAAAGCTAAAAATGATTTTTTTTTGGGAATTATTTGATATTTTCGCATACAAGTTAAAGTTTAATATTTAAATATTATAAATTATATGTTGTTAAATTTTAGTGATAATACAAAAGCCAAGAAATCAGAAAAATTTAGATTTTGGGAAAATATTAAAAGTTTAATCTGAAGCACAAACCATTATCAAAACAATATTTTAAATCAAAATCTGTTGAGTTTTAACAGAGTTATGGAAGTTCAAAGTCCAAGAAGAGCATTATCTATTCAGTTGAATGATTAAATTATTATAGGTAATGATTTTTCGCATATTTTTGACTACAAAATAAAAAATCTTTCAACAAAATTGATTTTATATTAATTTAATAAAATAATGTATTGAAAATTCTTTAGGCAAAATTAAATTTATAAAAATTTAAATGATTTAATTAATCGATTGTTGTATTGTGAAAAATATCAGATTTTTAAGCTTTCAAAAAATTTGCAAAATTTATCAGTTATGGAAAAAGTGATAAATATTTAAAAAAATTTTCTATTGATTAAAATTTAAATGTCAAATCAATTAATTTAATTAAAAAGACCAAAAAGGCATTAAAATAAGTTTAAATTGGCAATGTTATGAGAATGACAAATTCAGAAAGTTCATACAAAAAAAATAAATAAAAATAAAAAATAAATAAATAAAACAAATAACACAACCAAAATATTAAAATAAAAAAATGTTTAAATTATTATATACAAATAAACAAATAATAATAAATAATAATAAAAAAAGGTAAATGTAAAAAAAAAATATTAAAAAATAATAATAAAGTTATAATAATAAATAATAAAGTTATAATAATAAATAATAAAAATAATAATAAATAAAAAAAAATAAAATGTAAGAAATATCAAGAATAAGAATCGAAAAAAAAAGAAAATTTTTAATTGGCATAACAAATCAATGAAGGGCTTAAAATATAAACAAAGAAACATTTCGCTTATAAATTAAAAGAATTTTATTTCAATAAGAAATAAATCTAGTGCTTAAAGAACGATCAAATTGACATTCTGCATAGAAATTGACCAAGTTTTTATAAAGTGATGACAATTTAAAAATCCGGTAAGAAAGTTTACTTTAAAAACTTTCACAAATCTCATTTAAGTCAACTGCATCAATCAGCACACACACCTAACTATATATATATATATTTATATATATATTTAAAGTAATTTGCCAACTAACTAAATTCCATGTCAAATCAAATTTGTTACTAATTTGCATCAGCCACAGAGACATCATCAAGTTAAAAATATTTATAGTAGTAAAATATGAAGATGACACAAAATCTCAGATTAGATACTAAAAGCAAGCAAAAGGCAAGAAAATAAAAAAATAAAATAAAATAAAAAAACAAACACAAGAAATGCAGAGTAAAAATATTTTTGGAATATAAACTAAAAGACATTTACGTCTAGAACAAGATTTTGTCGCCTGTAGTGTTTGCCCTGGCACAGGACATTAGGGTCCTGTGTGTGTGTGTGTGTGTCTGTTCGTGTGTGTGTTGTCCTGCCATGTACATACTTATGTATATTTCATGCAATATCCTGTTGAATATTTAAATTGTGTACACAATTTCCGGAGCAATGAGTTTGACAATGGAATCATTAAGAAAAGATAACCAAAAACCAGGACTGCAGGGCGCAGATAAGGATGCTCTCGACTGTAAAACCCACCGCAAAATGTCCAAAAGCTGAATCCCAAAAACTTTGCATACATTTCAACTCCCAAATCCTTGATATAGTATAAACATTGCGTAAATGCATTGTGTGTTGTGATTGCATTTGATATTTGCCTTTTAGGTTTGTTTTGTTTATTTTTTTTGCTTTGTGGTATTTGTTTTGGCTGGCACATAATTTATCAGGACACGCGCCAAACAAATTGACAATTAAATAGAGAGAAAGGCGAAGAAAGCGAGGGGGGTGAGAAAACTTGATTAAAATTGAATAGGGCCAAGCAGGAGCAGGGCAGCAAAAAAAGGATGAGCCGCACGTGCGTCAAACGCAGCTGCTGGCCCAAGTGTTGTCCAGTTACACACACACACACACACACACACTTGGCCTAGCCAATATACACTATGAAAGCAATCCAGACAGGACCCGTACAAGGCCCAGGACGCGTTCAATGTACGTGACCAACTGCAAAAGCTGTCAAAAGTTGTGAAAATTAAAAAATAAAGTCAAACAAATATGCGCGACGATGGCAACAAAAAAAATATATATATATATATATATGGCAGTCAAAAATAAAGGACCTTAACAAAAGCCATCCATTAAACCGCTGCATAGCACAGAAGGTATAGACAAGAGCTCAAGATCCTGCAGACAGACAATGTTCATTTTAAACGCGTTATACCAAAGCCTTTTTTAAGCTGATTAAAGGGCAACTTTTTGAAGGCTCAATTGTTAACAAGTTTTTTATGTTTTTGTGGTGTATATTAAAGGGTTGTACATTTTTACCTTATAAATAGTTCAAGAGATCAATTGAAGCAGCAAAAATGTGATAAAAATTTCTTGAGAAGCAGCCTAACTAAAAAATATAAAAAAATTGTTATAAATTATAAAAGTAAATATACAAAATAATTTTATATTTTTAAATAATTTAACACACTTTTAAATTAAGTTTAAGACAGACTTGGATGACCTAAAAGTGCTTAAATAACTTTCCTTTATGATATTGAGGTTGTAAATTTTAAAATAATAAAAATATTAAAAAAACTGTTGAAAAATACAAAAGCATATAAAGAAATAAGTTTCATATTTTTATAAATTTTTACACTCCTTAAAATTAAATTTTAGACATATATGGGTATCTAAAAAATACTTCAATAATTTTCTTTTATTACATTCAGGTTGTAAATTTAAAAATTAAAATTAAAAATTTAAAAATATTGTTGAAATTTTTAAAAGCATTTAAACAAAAGAATTTCATATTTTTAATAATCAAATCACTATTTTAAATTATCCTTTGGACAGACTTGGGTATTAAAAAAAAGCTTCAATAATTTTCTTTATTCTTTAAGTTCCAAAAATTAAAACAAAACTTTAAAAAATTGTTGCAAATTCCAAAAGCATATAAACAAATAAATATTATATTTTTATAACTTAAAAACACTTTGAAATTAAGTTTTAGACAGACAAACATCTAAAAAATTAATCAAAAAAATTTTTTTTTATTATAATTCGGTTGTAAATTTTAAAATTTAAAAAAAATGTTACAAAAATCGTTAAAAATTGCAAAAGCATATAAACAAATAAGGTTTTTATTTTTAATAATTTCAGAACACTTTTAAATGAAGTTTTAGACAGACTTGCGTATCTAAAAAGTGCTTTAATAATTTTTTTTTTATTACATTTATAACATTACATATAAGCAAATAGGGCTTATATTTTTTTTTAATTTAAACACACTTTCAAATTAAGTCTTAAACAGACTTGGGCTTCCAAAAAGTGCAGCAATAATTTTTCTTTATGACATTTAGGTTGTAAACTCTTGAAAAATGCATATAAAGTCAATTCGTTTATGTTTATATACTCAACTTTGGCAATGCTAACATCATTATAAAAATTCTCTAAACCAAATAAACTTATAAAAATATTTGCCACAACTTTAACAACAATAACAACAACAACAATAAACACATGAAGCCAGCGGGGAATTTTACAAAGTTTTGTGGCGCATTTTTAAACAGACGCCACAAATTGCAGCCAAAAACTTGTCGAGCAGTTAAATTTTTGTTGCCACACACATATATAGTATAAACTACTTATATTTTGCATATAGTACTATAGTACTACTACTATGTTGTCATTGTTGTTATTGTTGTTGTTCCGTCATCACCATAGAATTTGTTGCTTTTATTTGTGGCAACTCCGCTCATCTGTCAGTTTTACATAGTGCACCCCAGAGAAATTTGTGTTTGTTGCATAAAAATTACAGTGCGCATTGTTCGCTAGCGGACTTTGATGACTCACATACACTCAGTACTCACTCGTACTCGTTTGTGAGTGCGTATTTGAGTACTCTCTCTCTCTTTGTCTCTTTCTGTTTTTGGCATTTGTTAAAACCATCAGAGCAGCTGCAAGTCACCGCAGGGACTCATTGATGCGACTGTGACAACAGGCAAACTGAAACTTTGCTGTCATTTTCTCGTTTTTGCCAATTTTTTGGTGGAGGTGCAATGAACTCATTTGCTGATTTTATGTGTGGCCAGTTTAACAATGTGGTCTCTTTAAAAAAATTGTCACTAAATAACATTGAAAGAGAACTTTAAATATTTGTAAAATAATAGAAAATTCTATAAATTTATTAGTTCAGCAGCGCTGCTTATAAAACTATTCACAATGAGATTAATTAATAAAATTCCATTAAATAAATAAAAAAAACTTTTAAAACTGCGTCCAAAACAGAAAAAAAGTTTCATTAAAAAAAGTAAGTTAATTATGCAAAGGATAAATATAATAAAGCATTAAATTAATTATATTACTATATTATTAATTACAAAAAAAAGTATAATCTAATTATTGAGAACTTTTTCTATATAAAAATCCAAATATAAATGTTAAATAAAATCAAATAAAAATTGAACAAATTTTCTTTATAAAGATCTATATAAAGTTATCAAATAAATATGAAACAAAAGTAAAAAAAAACAATTAAATTAAATAGCATAAAATAAAGTATAATTAATTTGATATTAATTAAAAAAAATATATTCTAATTATTGAGAATTTTTTTCTTTATAAAAACGATATATAAATATCAAATAAAATCAAATAAAAATTGAATAAATTTATTTATTATAAAAATATATGTAAAGTTATCAAATAAAAATGAAATAAATAATTTAATTAAATAGCATAAAATTAACTATAAATACTTCAATATTAATTAATTTAAAAATATATATATTCCAATTATTGAGAGCTTTTTCTTTTATAAAAATCGATATATAACATATATATCAAATAAAACTAAATACATTTTATCAATAAACAACTATATAAAGTTATCAAATAAAAATGAAACAAAAGTCATAAAGAAAATAAAATTAAATTATTATACAAGGCAACAACATAAAATTAACTGTAATTAATTTAATATTAATTTAAATAAAATATATTAATTAAAATTATTGGAAACATTTTCTTAATAAAAATCGATTTATAATTCTCAAGTAAAATTAGAATTTGAAAGTTTTTAAAAATGTCTATAGAGTATTTATAAAAAAAAAATTAAATACATTTAAATTCAAATTGAGCATATAAAACTCAAAGATATAAATAAAGAACTGTAGCAAAGAAATAGTTATTAACTACATATTTAAATTATTTAAATATTTTCTTTATACAATTCGAAAAATGAAATTTGGCTAACATTAAATATTAATTAAATTTTAATGGAGAATTTCTCTAAAGAAATTTTATCAAATCTACAACTGTAACACACAAATAAACATTATTCCAATCAGGCATAGTTTTAATTCAGTTTGTCATATCAAGCTCAAAGATATACATATATAAGACATTTTGGCAAACATTTTAGCTATTAATTAAATATAGTAGTTTCTCGAGTTCCACTTAAATCCGAAAGTACATTTCTCAAGCTGGCTCTTAATCCGTTTAATCAAAGCCTTTGCTATTGCCAGTCGCGCTCATTACCAAAGCCCGAAAGCCCCCGAAAACCCCCAAAATGTAGTATCCTTTGAGCTGCAAATTCACTTACACAAATACATGAGTGTAAAATCAGGCCAAAAGCATACAAATTTACAGGATTGCAATGTGAGTGTGTGTAATGTGTAATTCCCCTCTCCCAAAAAACAACCCAAAAGCAAAAGCTAACCAAAGTGTTGCACTTACTATATTTAAATGAAATTAAACATATTTCCTGCAGCAGCACAGACAGAGAAAGCAATAGAGAGACAGAGAGAGACAGACAGACAGACAGACATGGGCGCAGAATTAATTTGTTGAATGCGTCTAGAGATGTCAGAGAGTGTGGCAAAAGGAAGGGGTGTCAGGACTCTGTGGGGGTGACAGAGGGGTGCTCTGAGTGTTCTGGGTAAACTGCCACGCGAATTTGTAAGATGAAAGTTTTGCGCTTGAAGCTTATCTTAAGTGTGCGCACGCTTTGCACTCAACTATATTTTGCTTTTGCTTTTGCTTTAGCCGGAGCCCGCCATTTTGTAGGCAAAACTTTGCCGACAAATGTGGTTTCCGGTTGTGTGTGTGTGTGTAAATGTGTGTGTGTTTATTTCAGGCTGTAAGTGGCGTCTGAATTCACAGCATGGCATAATTTTCGCGCTTTTGTGCGCATAATTTAAATGACTTTTGAAAAGTTGCTCAAGTTGTGCTCATCCTAACCGCAAGATAACCAAAATAGGTGTCTGCCTTTATGTCTATATGTCTCGATGTCTGTCTGTCTCTCAGTCTGTCTGTAGCTCTCTATATGTAATAATTATGATAATGTTAGTGCGCCCAAGTGGTTTACATGTTTGTGGCCTAACGCTCTAAGCGAAAGTTCTAGCCCACAATTGAAGTATTTTGGCTTTAAGCTAGAAATGCGCAAATTTTGTGTTGTAGCTGTGACTGAGTCGCTGTAAGTGGGGAAAATGTTATTTTAAAATGTGACTGAGAGAATAGAGAGTAACGAATTCACAGTATTTTTAGTCATATTTTTGCTCGACTATTCGAAAAGCAAAGATTGCCTAATTTCAAAGAAATACTTTATTCAACTGAATTATAGTTATGATAAAAGTAATGATGCAGAATATTCGATAAATATGTTGGCTTTAAACAAAAAATAATAAATTATGGCCCGCTCTTTTATTTAAGGGGGCTTAAAAAAACATTTCGACCTTTTTTATAATCAGGAATCTCATAAAATATATAAAAAATAATATTTTGCTCAACTAAATTATAGTTATGATAAAAGTAACGATGCTTTATCTAAGTTCGTTATGTTAGCTTTCATGAAAAAATAATAAAAAAAACCTGTATTTAGACCTTCTTTCTAATCAGGAATCTCATAAAATATACAAACAATAATATTCTAAAAATTACTTTGCTCAACTAATTAAGAGTTAATTTTAAAGTAACGATGTAATAATTTAGTGCGTTATGATAGCTTTTAGCAAAAAATAATAAATTATGACCCGCTTTTTTTTGGCTAGAAAAAATCTTATATTTTGACCTTTTGATTAATCAGAAAACTGATAATATATACGAATAGTTCAAATACAAATTCAGTAAAGTCAGAGCCAACCTTATTTATATTAATAAAATAAATAAATTTTTAGTGCAATTTATTATTACAATTTGCCAACTTTTTCTTCTAGCTTCCTGCCAGGCTCAAGTGAAATACCCAATTGCAATTTACTAAGTATAAAATATATACTAATTTACAGCTGTAAATGTCGCAACTGTAAATATTAAGGTTAATATACTATATTATATTTAAAATTAATCGCAAACCAATTAAATAATTCCGAACGTTTAAAGTATAAATATCGACTATGGATAGAAATTTTAAATATATTCAAAGAAATCTTATATTATATAATTAATTATAAATACATTTTTTTTTTTATTTTTTTTTATTTTTTATTGTCAAGAAATCTCCACAAATTTAAACATTTCATTACCTTCTTCTCCCTAGTTACTTGTGATATAACAATTGTCTAGGTCAGCTGAAGTTTTAACAGTTTTCACAATAAGACGAATGAAGATCCTCAAAATGCTATTACACAGAAAGGGGATAAAAAAATACTCTATCTTATATATATAAATCTGTTCAACCTGACTGA
This sequence comes from Hirtodrosophila alboralis, assembly GCA_035043045.1. NCBI lineage: Eukaryota > Metazoa > Arthropoda > Insecta > Diptera > Drosophilidae > Hirtodrosophila > Hirtodrosophila alboralis. The sequence goes on along the minus strand of JAWNNH010000628.1, from coordinate 52,202 downwards.
TAAATTGTCGACTTACGAGCAGCCCAAACGATAGAAGCTAGAAACCTGAAATTTGTGGTAATAGCTTTCTATTATATCGCAGGTTGGCAGTCTGTAAAAATTATATTAAAAATATATCTGAAAGTGGGTTGAAAATTTATTTTAAAATAACTTATTAAAATCTCAGCTGGAGAATTAAAAAAAAAAATTAAATTGGAGAAAAACAAACTAATTATATTCTAATATGTGAAAATAATAAGTTGTTTTTTTCCCCATTTTATTTTATTTGGGAACGTGAGCACAAAGCGTCATCGCACGCCGGGATGATCTAGTGTTCCTATATAAATCACAGTCACAGTGCCTGTTAAATGACAGTCACAATTATCACTTTATGCATATATAAATTTCGCTCATCTCAATATATGCAAAACTTTGACTGTGTATATAGCGTATTCACAATATTGCGTATACGTGGCGTGTGCGTGCCGAATGAAACGTTTTGTCGCCCAAAAACGTAAGTCTGGCCATCATTAAAACAAACAAATTATGCGCTTGCTGTTCAAGTGGTGCAATGTGGTGTTTGGTTGGTTTTGGGGTGATTTGAATTCACAATTTAGTGGCTGCGTGTTGAGCTTAATTGGGCAACGTCAACGCGTCAGCTCAAATCTATGCAAATAACATTAAATTATTAAACACAGTTTTCTTTGCGTCGCAAATATTTAGCATATTTTGTGTTAAATTTGTTTGCGTGTCTCAAACAATTAGCAAACACACACACACACACTTATATATATATATATAGTTTAGATGTACGCTCATTAACGTTTTTGGCCTAAAAGCCAAAAACAGGCAAATGTCAAAAACCAAAAACCCGCCAAAAGCCAAAGCCAAAGTCATTTGCATAAATGCGACGTTGACTTCGCTGTCAGCGTCGCCGTCGCAGTTGGCGTCGCCGTCGCTGTTGTGGCATGTAATTGAGCGCTGAATTAGATGCAAATTGCTGAATAAAACAACAGTTATTTATGTTCCATGTTACTTTGTTTGTTTTTGTTTTTGTTTTTTTTTTACATTTTGTTTTTTTGGTTTGCTTGCCTTTCTTGTGTTTTTCTTTTGGTTTTTTGGTTTTTTGGTATCAATCAACCTAAGTTTTATTATGTAATAATAACTGCTTATAATTAATCTCAATCTTAAATACAGTTTTTTTTGGTTGTATGTATGTGTTTTATTTATGATTTTCTTTTTTTACGTAGTTAATTTGTTTATTTTACAATAGCTTAGCGTTGTAACTGAGCGGCTTCGAGTAATGAAAATAAAACAAAATTAATAAAATAATAAAAAAAAGCCTAATAAAGAAATGTATATTTTATGCCTTTGGATTGCAAAAATTTCTCTAAATATACAAGAATAATTTTAATCGTCAAAATCTTCAGAAATTTATTTTCTTTTAATTTAATTAAGAATTGCTATAATGCCGTTTCAAAAGTGAAACTCAAAACAGGCTTTTAAAATATAAATAAATAAATTTATAAATATCTAAGCTACTTGAAAAATTAAACTCACAATTAAAAAGAATTTCTGCCAAAAAAAACAAAAATAATTTTTAATTTTATAATTTAGTAATTTTTCTAATTTTTTGTTTTATTTTCACGCACCGCTCAATCGAAAGAAATTTTCTTTTAATTCAAAACAAACATTTTTCTCAGCTTTACAGTTTATTAGGAAAATTTTCCGATTTTTGCAAAAGCTTGCCACATTTAGAATACTATTATTGATTTGATATTCTTTGTTCTTAATATTTAAATACAGGCAACAAACAACATAATTATTTATATATATATATATTTATATATAGTAAGTATATATGCATACATATTATTAATTACAATTAAGTTTGTCAATATTTATTTCTGTTTTTATTTTTTCTAGCATTTATTTAAGAGTTAAATAATGCTTAAGCATTTTATACTTATATAATTTAATTTTTTTTTTATTTTTTTTGTGTTCAGAACTCGCTATTAATTATGCCATTTTGAACTGTAATTCAATGTTTTTATGTTTTTGGATTTAACTTTGCGCTATGTTTTATTTTTATTTTTTTTTAAATCGATTTTAATTTCGGGCAATAGTTATTCATATAATTGTTATACTATTTACATAAAAAGGCAATTTTATTTACAGCTTTATTTATATTTAAATTGATTTTTTGGTTTTTTTTGTTAGCTCGTTTAGCAAATGAATTTTATTTTGTATTTACATATTTGTTGAGTAAAAATATTAACCAAAATGTTTAATTAGTTTATTATTAAATATTTAGCAATTTGCTATTGGAAATAAAAATAAATAATAATATTATGTGGTGACGCCAAAATGCTGTAATATTTGTTTGCTATTTATTGAACTGAAATATAATTTAAATTAGACATAAATCATAAGCAATAAATCTAATGAGTTTTAATTAACAAAAGAAGAAATTTTCGGTTTTTGGTTTTTGTGTTTTGTTTTTAAAAGGAAAAATGGAAGTAGAGATTTAATTGAGGTATGAAAATTATTTTGCAATTAAATAAAGCACTATTTTCTTCACATTATATAAAAAAAAGCTAAAAAATATTAAATTGAGTTTTATTAAACCTATTTAACTTATGCAAATAATTTCTGATATGTGAATTTTTCTTTAGCATTAAAATTTAAATTTTTGCCTTGAAGTGAAGAGTTGAATGGTCTTTTATATATTACAATAAAAATTAAATTCAAATACGCTTTATATTTAAATTTAAAAATGAAAATAGGAAGTTTTAACGCAAATTGATTTTTAATCCAAATTTTTTCCTAAATCTACATATCTTTAAAAATAGTTAAAGCAGTTAAATATGACTTGAAAAATATTAATAAAAAATCTAAAATTAAATTAGACCCCCTACCATAAATCAGCAATATTTATCAGACCAAAAACAGAGTATACAGCAGCTAGGAATTTACGTTTGCCACATTGCTACTTTAACGCTTAATGTCTCTGCTGACAGAATTGGCCTGCGTCCTTAAGCATCCCATTCCAATCCTTTCTTCAATCCATACCCAAAAAAACATTGTCCTGCTCACAGTGTCCTGGCAGCAGGACTTATGCTTGCATGTATAATACTTAATTAGCTGGCATTGTCTGGCATAAAAGGCAGAAGCGACAATGCATGTAAGTCAATACGCGCATGTCCTTATTTGTTGCTGTACAGCAAAATGACATGAAAAAAGAAATATAAAAAAAAAATAAATAAAAAAAAATGCCAAAAAAATAAAATGCATAAAAATACATTAATTTTTGTTGCGCATTGTTGCTGTAACAATTGTTGATTATTCATATTACATTAAACACATACACATGCGCATTTATCTATGTGTCCTTTTGGCAGTTAAAACAGTTCAAATGTCCTGTTCGTGTGTGCATCTTGACCTGGCTGGCAATTGCCACGTGCTTGCAGCTTTATGCAACACGCTTTAAATTATTAAAAGCCTATATATATACGGGCCTGACATAAATACAGAGTAAATTGGCAGTCCTTTAACCTGCCACACAGGACTCGCTCTCTGTCTCTCTCTTCCTCTCTCTGTCGCACTCTTTTCCATTTCATATATGCAAATATGTCATATATCTTCTGGCTTTAATACCATTTTTCTTGCCATCGTTGGCTGTCGATAGCGTTTGGGTTTTGTCTGTCCAATTGTCCCGCCCCATCCCCCCCTTTGGGAGAAGGGGGGCCCGCATGAGTTATGGCCAATAAATTGGACATGTTAACTGTGTGTCATTGTGCGCGGTGGGGCCAAACGGGGCCAAAAGGACCACCGCAGGCCACGCAATTTTGTGCTGAAATTAATTGCAAGTATTTCGCGCACAGACAACGTTTTTTTTTTTTTTTTTTTGGATTTTCATTTTTCAGCCAATGTGTCGTGTCATGGGTCGTATGAGTAATAATATAATTAGCATGTGCATTTATTAAAAAAATGATGAAAGCGCACAAAAGTCCTCCAAGCAGCCAGGCAACAGCAGCAGTAGCCAACAATTTGGCTCCTATACGAGAGAGAAAAAAATAAAAATAAAAATAAAATAAAATCAAGGCAATCACCACGTAAAAGTTGCCGGAATATTATTATAGCAATTCCTGTTGTTTTTATATGCTGTTTTTAGAGCGAGTATACTGGGTTTTGTATTTATGAATTACCAGAAAATATTTAATAAATTTTATTAGAAATTTTATTAGATCTGTTCGGGCTTTCATTTGGGACACAATTTTAAAAAAATTGATTTTTCTTTTCTTCTAATTTTGACTTTTCAGATTTTTCAAAATTTCTATTTTCCCTTTATCTGCTCATTTTTAAATTTACAGATTTTTGAAATTAAAATTCAAATTTTCCCATTTTCTGCTCATTTTTAAATTTATAGATTTTTAAAATTAAAATTGCAATTATAATTAAAATAGATTTTAATATATAAACTTCGCATTAATAATGAAAATTTGAATGTAAAAGGAGAATTTAATTCTTCATAATATAGCCAAAAGTTAAAGCCTGAAGAATTCGATATTTCAGCCAGATAAATTTACAAAATAAATTAAAATTTAATTCTACATAATATAGCCGAAAAAAAATTTACAAAATCTACTATACGATCTACCAATGATATTTCTGGAAAGATTGAATTAAAAATGATTTTGCCACATTTTGTCATTTTCATAACATTTTTGTTGTTACGCAGATTGAAGGCGAACGAAATGTAAAAATTAATGACATTTTTAAGGCGTTTTAATGCCTTGACCAACAAGGACACATGGCAACAACTGTAAAAAATCCTTCCGTCAACTTTTCATTATATAAATTGCAATTCCTTCTTGTCGGCAAGCTTACAAAATTAAACGAAAATGGATTTGGGTAGAGAACGAAAGCTGAGTATAAGATAATTATAATTAAAGCAAACAAACAAAAAGTAAATAAAATTTATTTATTTAAAGATGATGATGAAATAGAATCACAACAATAATTTTCAAAAGTTAAATAAAGTTGTTTTAAATTATATATTTATTTATATTAATATAAATTTCTGCATATGTATTTGCCTCATATGTATAGGATAACATTGAGATATGATAAATTCTGTATTTTATTTTATTTAGATATGCGCAATCCCTTTTTTAAATGCAATGAAAACATTTTCTTTAATTAATATTAAATAAAATGTATAAGTTGCAATAATCTTTTTTCATTTAACAGCTTGGCTAAAGCATAATATTATTTAAAATAGTTTTCTGAACCAGAAAAAAGCTTTGCTTTGAACATAGTTATAGTATATTGTTATAAATCAAATGCTAAGCCTTATAACTGACACCCGAAACGAAACACAAAGCTCAACAATTTTATTCTAAATTTTAATATACATAAAGTATAAACTATATATGTATATTTTTATATATATTTATATTATTTTTGTATATATAACATATAAATATATATTGTACAAATAAGTTGCTGTCGCTAGTCTCTTTGTGTCTGTATGTGTTTTGTGTTTCGTGTTTTGTTTGTTTGTTTTTTGATATAAATATCTTATGTTTAAGTTTTTCATATTGTACATAGAATGTGAGCATTTATTGTTATTTTTTGTTGCCCCCAATGCCAGCAAAAATAAGAAAAAAAATGTAAATAAAAAAAAATATTGTTTGCTTGGGCTTAGTTTTCTATTTTACACAAAATTTTCTTAGCTTTTCATAAATAAACTCAATTTATTGATGAGTTTTAGTCAATATTATTGTTGTTATAAATATGTATAATGTCCTTGCAGAGGATATTTTGTTATTTGATGAAATTCGTGCTGCATTTTTAACTTTATAAAATTTTTTTAAATATTTTAATTAAGCTCATTAATAAGAAGTAGCATTTTGCTAATCAGACAACTATTTTTTTATTGAATTATTCAATTTAAAAGTTGTTTAAATTTCGCTAAAATTTTTTTTTAAAGAAAATTTAATTAAACTCATCAAAAACAGCAATTTATAAATTGATTTAAAACGGACTTCTTTATTTAATGGAATGAGCATTTAATTAACTAAATAATAAAATAATTGTTATTTTTTATTTTTTAGAATTAAATTTTTCTGCAAGTACATTACAACTTCGACAAATCGAAGTTAGCTTTAATTTATTGATTTTACTTTTTTTTATTTTAATTTTTTATTATTTTTCAGCTAAAGCTACCCCAATTTTTATGTTTGTTTTTATTTTTGTACCCCTGTGTAACCCTTTGGCTGCATTTTACAAATGCTTTTCTTTTATATTATTATTATAATAATTATTGAGTAACTAAATTATGGATTTCAAAGCGCAGTTAGGATCAGAGAATATATTGCTGCGCCCAGCCAACTCAGTCTATGCAACAAGACTTTAGCTGCAAATTCCAAACAAAAATGCAGCAGAAATTAATTGAAGAATTTATTAAAAATAAAGTTTTGTTAGGCTTATATATGAGTTATATGGTTGTAGTTAAATTCATGACTTACCAGTTGAACTGGAGTACTCATTAGGTGGTCGTTCCGTATAGAACATGCTCTTGCCTATCGCCAGGGAGCCCTTGCCCCCGCCACCACCGACGCCGCCGCTCAATGCCGATAGGCTGTTGCCATTGATGCCACCGGGCAACAAGGAGGTTTGCATCGATGATGATGAACTGGATGAGGCAGCGGATGAACTGGAACCCGCTGATGATGACGATGATGCACCACCATTGCCACCATTGCCAGTATATAAATCGTTTTTCATTGCATAAACATCCGTTTGTAGCGATTTGGTTGTATCGTTCCGTAAAGAGGGTATAATATTGCCTGTAAATACAATATATATATTTTGATTGGCATAAGTAAACTTTTTGAGTTAAGAACGCTTCGTTGAATTTTATAATTCAGCTAATAACTCAATAACAAGCTGCAAAAAGAACTTGCTCTCAACCAAAACCTTTTGCTGACATGGTTTTCAAGTTAAATTGTGTGGAAATCTTGGCAGCAATACAAGAATTTACCACGCGCATAGCCACAACAACGAAACAAAGACAACAGACATGTACATATGTCTAAATATACACTCGAAAAAATTCTAGAAAATTTATACAAATTGCATAGAGTGTAAAGAAATTTTTAATGTATTAAAAATGTTTTCGACTCGTAATTTACAGACTAGGGAAATCAAATAAAATAAAATAACTAAATAAATCTTTGTCATTAACAACTTAATTTTATTCTACATAAAAAAATTCTCGTCAAAAATTCAAGAACATTTTGTTGACTTAAACAATACTGAAAATAATCCGGTTCTTAATTTGAATAAAATATTTTCGTGTTTTTTGTAAATATCAAATAATAAATTAATGTAGAAATTTACATAAAAATATAGTAGAAATTGTCTTGTCATTATAAAAAAACATTATTAATTCAGAGAAAAAAAAATTTTCCTATATGGTAAAAACTTTCCATCAATATTTTTCTCTTTACAAAAAAATTTCATCAAAAATTTTGGAGAATATTGTTGTTAATTTAAATAAAATATGTTTTTATTATTTTGTTTTGTTTTTTTTTTTTAAATCATATTTAATTCAGAGAAAGCAAATTACTTTTTATGGGAAAATTTATGAATTTTTTTTTTCTCTTTAAATTATTATTACTTAACTTAAATAAAATATTTTCTTTTTTTTTTTTTATCATATTTAAATCAGACAGTGTAAATTACTTTTTTATGGAAAAATTTGCGAATTATTTTTTTCTCTCTAAACTATAGAAAATTGAGAAAAAAGCCTTTTTTACAACAAAAAAAATTCTTCAAAAATTTCCGAAAACTTGCTTGACTGTAAAAAAAAATAATGAAAATATTCGAATATTTTGGTTGAAAAAAAATATTTTTTCTATGTAGAAATTTCTAGAAAAAAAAATTAAAAAAAATGTTTATACATTCAAAAATATATATATATTTCTTTATATGGTAGCAAATTCTGTTTCTTTATTTTCCTCTTTTAATTATTGTTATTTCACGTCTTTTAAAAAAATTCTCTATTATTTGTTTAAATTTACGAAATATTTCTATTTTCATTAAAAAAGTATTTATATTTTTCTCTCTGTGCATACATGTATATAGAGATACAATACATCCTTTTGTTTGCCTGGGCAGGATTACGTGCCGTTGCAGCGGCAGTCACTTTAAATAAAATATGTTTGGTCCTTACTCCAACTAGCTAAAGTTCTTTTTGTTGTTTTGTGTTGTTGTTGTTGCTGCGGCAGTGTTTCAAATGTGTTTCCAACCTAATGCCCCCGAAAATCCCCGTTGCAGCATAATCCGCAGCATATTGCTTTTGGCCCCTTGGACTTGGTAAAGCGGCAGAAAACAGAACAGAAAAGAACTTGGGCAAAAGTGTGTGTACTTTTCTGCTCGACTTGAGTTTCGAAAGCCCCACAACCGTTGAAATAGTCAAAAGTGCTTTGCTTTACTTTATCTCTTTGTGGGCGTGTCTCTGCCACACACACAACACACACACACAGCACACACACATGTGTGTGTATTTGGGTGTTTGTGGCTCTGTCTGGCTTAGCTGCTACTTTCGCAGTTTTGTTTGTGGCTCGCCGTATCCTGTATCCTTCTTTTTCACTCTATATGTGTGTGTTGAGTGAGTGTCGGTTTGCCGGTGTGACTTTCACAGTTTATGCAACGCTCTACAGCTTGTGTTAAGCACAAAAACGAGCTGCTTGCCCCAAACTCCTCCTGCCGCACACCTTGCCCCACATTGCCTCTTGTCTTGTCTGATACAATACTTACTCTCCCTGGACTCGACGGTGGTGTGTGTTACTTGTTTCGATGGTGTTGATGGCAAAGGTATTTCTGCAAGAAAAAAGAGAAAAATATTAAAACAATATTTCAATTAAATAACAGCGCATAATTAATTATGCTTAAATCAACAAAATGAGTTTTTAATTTCACACTCACTGAGTGTGTGTGTGTGTTTATATAGCAGCTGCGTTGTGATTTTATATGTCAAGTATTTGTTGCTTATATGCAAAAGGTCAAGACTTTGCTTCTGCCACTTGCAACACTTGAACTTTTCAAAAAGGTCAAGTTGCAAGGTAAATTTTATAAATCTAACTTAAGATTTATGCATACATGAGAAATTTATTGGCAATAGTTAAATTTTTGGTGAATGGTTTTTCGACAACAAATTTTGGGGAAAAAATTATTTAATTAACTTTGAGCTTAAAAAAATTGTCAGGTTAAGATTTTTAATGACTTTTGAGGAAGTAATTTAGATTCTTCTTAAAATAATGTTTACTTAATCTAAGAAATAATTAAAGAATTTGTTAATTTTAGGCCTGGTCACCTTAAAATGGTCCTTTTGTATTTTTTCATATTTTTTAAAATGTTTTTTTACTTTTTTATGGCGTTTTTGTTTATCACGATTTAAAAAAAACGCAGCAATTTCTAGTTTTGTTTTGGTTTATATTATTTGACATTTTTATCTCTCTTTTGTTTTTCAAAATATTTCCAAAAAAACCAAACAATTCGAGTTTTTATTAGTTTTAATATAATTTGGCTTTTTTTTTGTGATTTTTTTGCTTATCAAAATATTTCAAAAAAATCCAACAATTCTCTGTTTAATTATGCTTAATATAATTTGACTTTTTTATATATTTTTTGGTTTTCAAGATATTTAAAAAAGTACCAAAAAGTTCGTATTTTTATTATGCATTATAAAATTTGACTTTTTGGTTTACCAAGATATCTTAAAAAAAAAAAGTCTCAACAACTCATAGTTTTACTATGCTTAATATAATTTGACTGACTTTGATTAATATCACAATATTTATTGCGATTATATAGACTAAGACAAAAAAATATATGTTGTTGACTGAAAAATATTTTTTTGTTCTTCAACATATCAGTATCAAAATAGTTTAAATAAAAATTAAATATTAATATCACCACAAATAAGTATTTTTTTAAATTTATTAAAATAAATTGATAATAAACTAGCATCTTATTTTATAATTAATGAACTTAATGGTGTGTTAAAATTTAATTTCCTTTATATAGCTGCCTTAAAACTGTTTGACTTCTTAATTCCAATTAATAAACAATAAATGATTTTATATGTAATATAAGTCAAAGTTTCATATGAGTCGGAATTAAAAAACTACTCAGAGCCCAAAGCATTAAATTTTGCCGAAAAGATTTAAAATCTTTACTTTTTATTATATATTCAAAAATCAACAAAACAAAATGTCTTAATTAGCACAACAGATTCGCGAATTTAAAATACTTTTTCAAACAGTTAAACCACAAAGTCAACAAACTGCATAATTGCTAAAAAAAAATAAATAAAAAAAAAAAATCTCCAGACTACTTATATGACAAGAACTTGCCATACAACGACCTTCTAAGGACACAACACAATCAAAACACAATAACAGCTGCTGCAGCTCGACAAAACCCAAAAAAGTTTTTCATTTATATTCGCAAAAGGTAAATGCGTCCGAAATACACTACAGACAGACTATAGAAAAAACTAAAAACGTCTGTAGTGCATAAAAAAAATAAATAAATAAATAAATAAACAGAAAAGCTACTAAAAATAAACGAAATACAGAGACGAGACGACAGATGAGATGAGAGTTGAATTTGGGGGCAGACTGTACTAGGTTCTACATGGTAGGTTCAACTGGCAAACGATACAAAGTCAAACAATTCCAGAATGCACCTTTATTTTACGTTTACGTTTACGTTTATGTTGAATGTATCTATGTACGTGTTGTGTAGTCTAGTGTAGTGTGGGTTGCAGGTGTTTGTTTCGGAGTTTTTTTTTGTTGCCCAGATCCAAATTCAAACCCAGAGCTCTAGACGCAGTTCAGCTTCGTTTGGTGGCCGCTCGTTTAGTTTTACGCTTCAGAGAGCACAGTGCACATATCGCCCAGCTGGCAGACAGTACTCGACACGACTCGACTTGATACGACTTGTCTACGTTGCTCTGTTGCATGTTGTTGGGGGTGGGCGGTGCGGCACATAGGTAAAAGCTTTTGGCAAAATTGTGGCACAAAGGGCGCTCGATATTGCATTGCTCACAGCTGTACGTGTATATGTATGTATATATATATGTTTACATATGTATGTCTGTGTGTGTGTGTGTGTTGTGTGTTTGTGTGTTTTTGCTGCAACTAGTGCACTTAAGCTACCAATACAAATGCACTTACCATAAACACGTATGGAGCCTTCCGTTTCCCCAAGTGAATTCTTTGAGATGCATCGATAGTTGCCAAAGTCGCCATATTGTAGGTTTCTTATCGTCAGTTTCATGTGGGCGCTTTTTTGAAAAAAAAAGAAAAAAAAATATATATATATATAAAAATAAATATAGTTCAAGTGAGACAAGATACAGATGTGAAAATTGTCAAGTGTTACGGAAATCGAATTCACCACAAAATCGCAAAACTCTTCCAGCTAGCACTAAACGTTGGTTAGTGAAATAAATATTCCTTTCTTATAATCTCATTTGGGTAAAATTCTAGGAAACTAAAAAATGTGCTTAATTTTTTAAAAGCTTTGAGCTGAGCTTAAAACTTCAGTTTTAGGTTAATTGGGTTAAATTCCTCTACCTTTAAATCGCAATATTTATTTAATTTAATATAAAACGTAGCAAAGTATATATTTCTTTTACATATTCTGAATTAGGAAGATTTACAAGTAGATAATAGATACATTGCATTTTAAATTAAAAAAAGCTTTGAGCTGACCTGAAAGCCTTAGTTTTAAGTAGAAATCTAGCGTAAAATAACCTTAAGCTGATCTTAAATATTCTATTTAAAGTTTTTGCTTTTAAAATGTAATAATTATTTATTTTTATGTTTATTTATTAATTTATTTTATTATTTTTTACTTCATTTATTTTTAGTTGGAAAAGTAAATATTTGCTTTACATAATCTCAATTAGAAAGAATTTAAAAGTAGCATATAAATACACTTCATTTTTAATTCCAAAGTTTAAATTAAAATTAAAAATTTTAATTTTAAAATTAAGCTAACATTGTAAGTTAAAATCTAGCACAAAAAAGAACCTAAAGTTGAACTTAAAACTTTCATTTAAATCCTATACCTATTAAATTTAATATTTATTTATTTTAATATAAAACTCATGCTATAAGGTTTCTTTTTTATTAATTTTCTGGGATATTATAGTTTTTAAATCATTTTCCTGAGCTTTTATATAAGATTTATAGTCTTAAAAAATTAAAAATTAGTTGAATTTATAAGCTAACACAATTATTTTGTACAAAATTGTTTCTAATTTGCATTAAAAATTATTTTGGCCAAACTTAAAGCTTTGAATCAATTTTACAAACAAATAGAATTTTTCTTGATGAAATGCCAACAAAATTGTGAAAGCTTTAATTTGAGCCAAAGAAAATTTATATATCCATTCTATTTGCTGAGTGAATTTGAGCTCAAAGTTTGCATTTATTAGCTATCATTTCTAACATATTCCAAAGTATAAGCTACCAAAATTTTTACATTTGCGAAATGTTGACGAATTCTCTTTCCAGAACACATGCATAAAAATATATACATTTATACAAAGATAGTATAAATTCCAGCTCTCGCTTATGACCCAACTGCCAAGTTGTAGGCAAGTGTGCAAATGCCTAATAAATATTTAACAACACTATTTTTATTTTCTAGGCGGTTGTTAATGTTTTCGCACACACATTTTGTGACTTACCGATATGAGTTCTCTGTATAATCGGTCTTATATTTCTTGCTCGGCAAAACCATTACAGAATTGTACACCCAATAGATGATGGCTCTATGAAAAAAGGCAAAAGCAACATTTTCATTACATTAAAAGCTGAACTCTGGTGAATGTAGAATACTAAAACAAACTGCATGTTTAATGTGAAAATAGTACACCAAAATTGGGAAAATCAAAGATGGGACAGTGCACAGTTAAAAGTTGCAATTGCAAATGCAAAAATTGTACAAAATCAAAAGCCAAAAATACGCACACACACAAAATGAAAAACTGCAATACACAAAAAATAAAAAAAGACAAAAATTGAAAAAACTCACTTGGGATGCGCCTCCGTGTGGCAATCGATGGTTACATCTGTGCCAGCTGGCGCGCCAACAAGTTGATTCGGCACCCAAATCATTGGAGAGACTGTGGAGGAGACAGAGGAGAGATATATATATATATATATATAAGCTAAGTAAATGATGCCAGGGGGAAATACATTGGAAAGTATAGAAGAGTTATTAGAGATGAGCAATGTTGACAATTCGGAATGTTGGCTTCGATTAACAGTGACAAATATTAGCTATTGTGACTATTTCCGGTATATACAATTTTTCAGTTATTGAATTGATTTATGTAAGCTTAATTTTTTTATATTTCTTACATCTTAGACTAAGGCAAATAGTAATGCTTAAATTGGTTATATTCCATTAACGGATTAATATGTTTTAAAACAGTTTAATATAAAACAATATAGAATACTTAAATCAAAGTCATTCTGCGTTATTTAAAAAAATGTCGCTCATTTTTTATTACAATTTTGTGGCTATTTTATTTTATTTATTTTGCTCTATGTGATTAACCAGAAATTATTATTTGTTTTAATTTTTAAAATTATTTTCTACACTTTTTTTATTTTTAATATTATCACTTACAAAAAAAAAAAAAAAAAAAAAAAAATTAAAATTGGGAAATCTTTTTGCCTTATACATATACTCTCAGCTAAAGTCGATTAAGAGTTATTGGACCACAGGTGTGCGGCGCCTACAAGTATGCAACACTTTTCATTTTATTATTTTATTTTCTCGATTGATTGTTTTCGTTATAAATTGGAATTTTATTTCTGTATAAAACTTGGATAAGAATCCACCCGATAAATAATAATATTATTAAAATGACAATAACTCTGAACAATCGCTATTAATATCTAAACCGTGACTGTTTATATGGATACAGTGACTGAAAATATTACCACTGCAATTATTTATATCTAAGCTGTGAATGTAAGCACTCATCTGATCTAATATTGTTAATATTTGGATTATGACTGTTATTAATAGAACTGGGATTGTTAATAACAGAACTGTGACTGTTAATTCTTCTTCTCTCTTTTCTCAATATTAAGTCACAGTTTTACACAATATCTATCATTCCCAGCATCTGTCACAGATACTGCAACAATATTCCTCATTTCTAATAGAGTTACCCCACATAGAAGGTAACTTGGCGTTGCATTTCAAGCGTTTGCCCAAAGTACGCATAAGCTGCAGCATTACGTATGTTCAATGTGTGTTTTGTCTCGATTTCTGGTTTTCTTAGTACCCAGTTTTCAGTACTCAGTATTCGGGCTTTCTTCTGTCTGTCTGATTGTCTGTCTGTCTGTTTATCTGTGTGTACTGTTGTCTGTCTGTCTCTAGCTTAAAATGAAAGTGCAATGACAAAGCTGAAAAACTTATACGAGACTTGGCTGCCATATGAAGCAATGAGACACGTTAGCTGAGGCTGGGTAAAAAAAATAAAAAAAATGTAAAGAAAATGTAAAGTTTAGCAGGAAATACGTGACGTGGGTTCTGGGATTATTATATACTCATACCAGGAAGGCAACAGCATTAACTTAGTCAATAGTCTGTCAATAAAAAACTATCTTCGAATAAGGTTTTCATGTCATGTAAAGTCTTGTGCAAGCTATTGTGCCCTATATGGATATTTTGGAGTAAGAAGTATACTGATAATTTTTTTTAATATATATTAAAGCTGTTTTAGGAACAGTCGAGTTGATATTTAAATAACAGATATTTAAATTTTATAGCATCTGTTTGTAGTACATCAATTTTCTATATATTTTTTTTTTAAATTTTTTAATTCTTTGACAACAGTTTGATCTCAGAAATTGCAAAAACGAAGCTTACATATTTCGATAAAAATATATATATACCGCTTATTAATATACCTGTAGAGTACGGTTGAAATACCATTAAATTCGATGCTTTTTATTATTTTTGCTGTTGGTTGTTTAATATATCAGAATAAAAATTTAAAAAAATAAAATTTGGCAATAATAATTTTGTATTTTTTTGTTTACTTGCAATTTATCAAAAAAGAATTAAAAATTATAGTTATTTTTAAATTTTTCTTAATCGAAATATAAAAGGAACTCTTACGTGCAATTTACAAATTTACAATTCAGAATAATAATAATTTTAATTTATTTTTTAATAAAAATTCAAATAAGTAATTAAAAGTAGATTTTGTATGATAAAAATTAAAAATCTATTATGATTTTCTAGAGTCAAAGACAAAATGAGATTTTTTGTGTACTTTATCATAACTCCCTTTTGCAGTTTCTGATTTATTGTGTTCCACCTCATCTTTCTAGCTGCTTTATCTATCTCTGCAATTTCCCCGATCATCTCCTTTTACAGTTTTTTAATATTCAATAGTTTTCCGCGTCAGTTTTGTGCACACGCCGTGAAAAATGCGAAATTGAAACAGCGACTAGGCTTGTTGAAAATTTAAACGCATCTCCTGACAATGCCTACCTGTGTTAAAGGATATCATGGTGGTACAGTCAGACTAACCCCAACCCTGTTCAGCTAGCGTCCACGCACAAAACCGTTCATAATAAAATAGAAAAAAAAAACAACAAAAATACGTAGAGAAAACGCCGTCAAAGTCATACGTGCAATACCGGCAAGTGACTTTATTGCAGGTACGTGACGTGAATTATTGTCAATGGTGTTTTTTTAGGGAGGGTAAAATTGCAGGGTATGAGTGGCAGGCAGTTGGATGTGCGGCAGCAGCAGAAAACTCGTTAGGATTAACAAGCGTTTACTTGCAACAGCCGCGCAACTTTTACGCCCTAAACCCGGGCAACCATATATCAGCTGCATTAGCACGGGGCACAGGCCAGGACGAAGGAGTAGGGAGAGGGAGGTGGCTTCACTGCGTTTGTCATGGGATGAACATGCAGTTAAATTGATGAGCAGCAGGTACACTGACTACCAGACTCCCTAACTTCTAACTCCCTGACTCGCAACACCCTAACTCCCGACTCCCGACTCCTGATGGATGAATTGCCGCATAGATACTTCGTACTGTTAGTTGTCGTTGTCGTCGTTGCCGTTAAGTGCGCGCGCGTGTTACAGTCCTGGCAATATAATATGCCCCAGCTCATGCTTATATATATGTATATATGGCAGGATATATAGATAGTTTTCATTTGCAGTCTCTGGTCTCTGACACTTTAAGTCATTTGACTTTGTGCACGTTTACTTACACTCCACATCCAATATGATGCGCTTCGACACTGAGGGCGGTACTCCATTGGTGGCAATGCACAGATATGCGCCCATCTCATTGCGGCTCACTTTGGTCAGCGGCAGGACATCGCCATCATAGACTAGAACTATGTATGTATGTGTGTGTAGTTGATGTGTGTTTGCCGGAAGGAAGTGTCCACACCATAGAAATAAACGTGCAGAGCATAGAGAATTTTCAATGAGACAACAAATACGTGTAATGTCTGCAAACATATGCAGGGGGCTGTTTTAAAAGTTTATTATGAATTTATTAAATTTTTTAGAGCTCAATTTCTTTGTTCATCTGCACATATTAATATTTTAAAATTATTTATAAATTCTCTAAAATATAAACTAAATTTTTGTTGAATTAAATCAAGAAAAGGTTTCTACTTGAAATTAACCTAAAGTATTTTTTTTATATAAATTTTTTTTTCTTATTTAAAATATATCAAATGTTCGCATTTAATTTAATTCTGGAATTTTTTGCGTACTTTAAATGCTATTTATTTCGTTTTAAATGTAGTTAATAAATAATAAAAATATTATTATTTACAAGAATAAATTGACATATAATAATTCTGCGTCATAGCTCAATAAAATGTTCTAGAGTTTCAATAATTTTGTTTTTATTTTAAATTATTTTTTTTTGTTGGGTATATGTTAAAAATGCAGAAATCTTTTGCTAACTTAAAATGCCACATATTTCTGTTGTTTATTTATTTATTTAAAAAATAATAATATAATTATTTCCAAGAGTAAAATAGCTTAAATCTGCGGTAAAATAAATTCCGCAATCTTTTTCAATTAAAAAGTTCAAAGGTTTCAGTAATTTTTCTAAAAATATAAAAAGTTGTTTTAGGAATATGTAAAAAATTCAGAAATCTTTTGCGTACTATTTTAATACTATTTAGTTTTGTTTTATATTCACCTAATAAATAAAAATATTTTTATTTCCAAGAATAAAGTAATACAAATCTGTTTCATATGTATGTTTGTTTCATTTCATATGTATGTTTTTCATAGTTCAATTAAAAAGTTCTAAAGTTTCAATATTTTTCTAAAAATATAATTATATATTTGTTAAATATATGTAAAAAATGTTGTGAAGCATTTCGTAGTATTTTCTAAAGTTATGTTTCTTTTTAAATAAATAAATTGCAAATAGTCCATTTAAATTCTTTAATTTCTCTCCTTTCAAGCTTCTAACTCAATTTCTTAAATATCTAATAATCGCTTCAAAAATTCCTAAATATAATCTTGACATTTTAAAGCACTTTATAATTGTTGTTAAATTAAGTCTATTAAAAATAATTTTTCTTTTTTGTAAATCCATTTTTGGACACATTTGTAAGTCTTTTTGAGTAGTCTACAGAAATTTGATTAGAAAATAAATATTTTCCCTTAATCTGTTGTAATAATTATTTGAATTTTATAAGTCCGAAGGCCAAAGCAGCTTGTACGCCATCAATTATATTAGGCATAATATTTTATATTGTTTCTAATAATAAAAAAAATAAAATTAAAAAATGATAATATTTATATTAATAAATCAGCAAACTATATGCATTAATTGCTACTGCAAATTTAATACAATTATTAAATAATTGTAAAAAAGAAAATGAAATTTTCTTTGATTTAGTTTTCATTCTATAAATAAAATATATTATTTATTTTCACAATTTTTAAAACAGCCCCCTTCGCATATATATATGTATATATGTATATTTATTTTGCCAACCTCCCGAAATACCTTTCTTCTTTTTTTCGACGGCAATTTCCTCGCCATCCTCGCGACGCCAAATGATTTTTGGTGTGGGAAATCCATCGGCGCGACACGTCATGTTGATGTTTTGGTTTTCACGCACCGCCACCGAAGACGGTGTACTCTCAATGTCCAGTATATTGGGTGGCACTGAAAGTTTGTTGCTACATCAGTATACACACGGTGTGTTTTTTTTGTGATTTATTGAAAATGCTCAACTTACCCACCACCTGCAGATAGCCCACCTGGCTAATCATGGGATTTGTGTTGACCTGGCACATGTAATAGCCACGATCATCCTGATGCGCCTGATTCACATGCAACAGCCACGTGTTGTCCGTATACGTAATGCTGTAGCGTGGTATACGCGAGATGACATGGCGATGTATGGTGAGTATCATTTGGCGATCTATGTGTATCCAGGCGACCTAAAAATAATAATAAAA
This sequence comes from Hirtodrosophila alboralis, assembly GCA_035043045.1. Lineage (NCBI taxonomy): Eukaryota > Metazoa > Arthropoda > Insecta > Diptera > Drosophilidae > Hirtodrosophila > Hirtodrosophila alboralis. Next base: position 33,647 of record JAWNNH010000628.1, on the reverse strand, counting down.
AAAACAGGACATGGCAATCGATTTTCAGTTGTGCTAAGGACCACACAAACACACACACACACAGGACACCAAGTAGTTGTAATAAATGACGGCTAAAGAAAGCCAACTTGACAGCTGTTTCCGCTTTTTTCTATTTTTTTTTTTGTTAGCTTTAACGCTTTTTTCTAGCCGCAGTTTCTTTTGGCTTCGTTTGCTTGCATTGCGTGTGACATAGGACAAGGATTTTGCCTCTCCATCTAGCTGCAAACTTTTCAAATTTACTTTACTGCCCCAGTGACAGCAATGAGTTTCTCGTTTTCCAAAGCTCAACAATGGCCACATCCTTTGCGCTGATGAAAGTCCAATCCTTGTCCAGTTCAGAACTTGTGAAGTTGATATAGCGTGTAAATATTTGTGATTTGTTATGAACCACTGAGATAAATGATAAGTGATTTTCTCAGTCACTTTGTTGATACTTGGAGGTCAGACAAAGACTGCAGCTTCCAAGGTTTTTAGTTAATACAATGTGCTAAGCTCAAGTTTAAACCAAACTTTAATATCTAGCTAAAGCAAACATAGTTACACAGTCAGTTATTGCTGAAGTTAATATCAATTGAGTTTCACAGTTTTGACTTGTTTCAAATTTTCTGTGTCCATTTCTCTGTTGAGTTCTCTGTCAGTTTGTCTAGGCCACAACTTGTCATAGACACAACATCACGTTTGCCGTTATCTATGCCTGTCAATTCAACATACACACACACACACACACACACACACACACACACACTCTGTCAGTTTATGTGTGTGTGTGTGTCGCAATTCACAAAATTGATTTTAGACAGTGTCGCCAGCTTGCAAAACTCCATTGAATGGGGAAATGTTGTACGCACGATTTATGACACGCCTGCTCTATAGATCTTTCCCCCCCCTCTCCTTAGCACCCCTTACCTACCTTATAGCCACCCAAATGCTCCACCACACAGGGCAGATTCGCATCCCGGCCCACGGCAACGGTAACATTTGGTATGGGCTGTGCGAAACGGGGCTCATCCATCATAACTGCAAATGAAGAGCGGCATAAACAAGTTGGTTAGTTAATGAGCACACAGAGAATGAGAGTACACAACAAGCAGCTTAAATATATATATATAACGGGGTAAAGTAAACTAGTCGAAGGCAGAGATACACTTACTCTTTGAGGTAAATTAAAATGAGGGGAATTACTAAGAACAACAAGTTACTGAATATTTTTGACAGAATTTTACTTTGATTTATAAAGTTAAATTGAGGGAAATTCAAAAAAAAAGTAGTGTTATTTTTATCTGAATTATACTTTAAATTAGAATATTATAAATAAATTAGATATTTTTTTTTAATTATTTTTTTTACAGAGAACATAAAACATTGAACTTGATAATTTTCAAAATTTAATAGAATGGTAAAGAAAATAATTGAAGACTGTATGTGTGTTCGGTAAAAAATCTGGTATATCTAGGTGCAATATAAAAGAAAACAAATTAAAAGGAAATTTTGTTAGCCAAGAGAGATATTTCTAAGAAAAATAATTTTTTTTTGTCTGAATTATACTTTAGATTATGAAATTATAAAAAAGAGAAGTTTCTAAAAAAACAATTTTTTCTTGTTTAAATTCATTTTTAGAAACTTTTTTTTAGATATTCGTATCAAAATTTACATTGTTTTTATTTGTTTTTTTTTTTTGAACAAAGTTAACTTGCTTAAATATGGGATCTTGCCTATTAGATCATTATTCTATATTTAAAATCTTATTTTATTTCTTTTCTCCATAAACTGTTGTCTGTTACAATAACAGTCCTACCTATTATATTATGCTCAATTTGAATATTTCTACATTATTTTCATTTACTATAAAACTGATTTACTTTAAAATTAATTTAATATAACTCAGTTGCTGGGAAATATTTTTAGCATTTTTTTTTTGTTTAATATTTTGTCAATTTTTTGCACAAGAGAGAAACGAATTGAATGCATTAAATCTCTTATATTTTTTATTTTTGAAAACAGTTTTTCTTAGCCTAATATTATTATGAAATATGAATATATTTAGCTTTATTTTTGCATACTTTGTAACCGGGTTTAAATAATAATAATAAAAATAATCAAAAGTTAATTATATTATATTTTATTTATTCTGAAAAAATTAATTAAAAGTCAGAAAAAGCTGGTTATATTTATATTTTCCGTTTAAAGACATTTTTTCAAAAAATATCTGCACTAAATTTATGTTTAAAATACTTTAGCCAATTATATTATATTTAATAAAAAAATAAACTATTATATGTCAGAAGAGCTATCAATATTTATATTTTCCTTTTTAAGACCTTTTATTTTCGAAAAATAACGCCATTAACTTTGTTTCAAAGGTTATTTAGCCAATAATATTATATTTTATTTATTCTAAAAAAATGAAATCTATTAGATTTCAGAAAATTCAAATAATATTTGTATATTCCAATTTAAGACTTTCTCCATTAACTTTCTGTTTAATGTACTTTAGTAAATGCAGAGCAGCTTCTCATTTGAATTAAACCATTTTAATTATATGCTAAATTTATATAATCACAGTTGCTTCAGTTGCAGCTAACAAGCGGCATGACAAAGTTATATAAGCCGTTGCAAGTAATTGTATATTTAAATGAACACAGTTGCAACAGTTGTGGTTGTTGTTGTTGTTGCTGTTGTTGCAACTGCAGCTGTTGCCGGAAGTCCATGACCCGCAGGCCAAATATAATCAACGGCAGCGTTAGTGTCATTATGAAATAATTTAACAAAGCAATTTTTTATCTAGCCTGAAGCGAGGCAATGAACGAGATGGAGAGGAAGGTGCTGTAGAATGTAGAATGTAGAAGAAGGAGCTAGAGTCGAGTATATAGTCCTGGTTGTGTAGCGTGGCAACCACAGCCTGTTGAGGCATTTGCAAACGAGTCCTTGATGTTGTTGTTGTTGTTGCTGTGGCAATGGCACTTTTGTTTTTTCTATGCATTCATTTCGTGTGCTGCTTTTGCCGCGGAAATGGTGCACAAAAGCAAAACATCAGCCAGGCTGTTAAACACGGCAAGTGGATGCTGAGTAGCTACCACTCTGTCCACATTTAGACAGAAAGGTGGAGGCTTGTTATCTGCAACACGCAGTTGGCGGCCCGCATGCCAACACTGCAACCTTGCACCCCAATTCCACATCTCTCTCTCTCTCCCCGGTCGAAACTCAACCCCAGGACTATATTTCGACCGGCATCAGCAACATGGACACGGACACGGACACGGACCTGGCATTGAAATTGAATGCAAAAGCTGCTCCTGATGCCATCCTCCTTGTCGCCGGCAATTTGAGGTCTCATTTTACTAATTAAATTATGACTCGAGTCGACAGTTTCGAAACCGAACACCTCAACAAACTGCTGCCGTCTGCAACTCTTTTGTTTCAAACGTTTGGGGTTGAATTTTAAGTTATTTTAAAGCAGCCACAAATCATTGAATTATTACTAGTTGAGTTGAAAATTCTAAGGTAGCATTGTAGTTATTTTAAAGTTTGCTTAGCTAAATATTAAATGAGGTACGCGACAGTCAAGAAAAATATTTCACTTAAAAAATTCGGAATCCTTTCAAAAAACTTGGAAAAATATTATTCTTAAAGAAATATAAAATAGGAAAAATTCTTGGTTTACTTAAATAGGATTAAGTGTTTCTCTAGGTCAGTATTTGTTTTCAAAATTAAATTAAAAATTTTAATAGTAAAGATACCAATTGATGAGTTACAAAAATTGTTGTAATTTTTTTTTTATATTTTTCTTATATATTTATATATTTTTTTATAAATTGAATTGACTGAATTTTCTAAAATTTGGTTTTTAAATATATTATTATGCTATATACATATATCAAATAAATAAATAAAATAATAAATAAATATATAATTGTATCAACAGCATCATTGAAAAGAGTATAAAAATATGTATTATATTAGAGAACTATTCTCAATATACTTCTTTATTATATATACAAAAAAATAAAGAATATAAATAAATAAACAGAATATAATATAATATATAAAATACAAAGAAATATACATGTTGTATGTGTTAAAGATTTATCTTACATAATTAAAAAATAAATAAAAATAAAAAATGATAACAAAATTAAAAATAAAACACATTTAAAAGTCTAATTTTCATAAATGTTTAAAAATAAATAAATAAAATAAAATAAACCTTTGGATTCGCCTAGAAAATTATATTTTCTTATATATTGTAAACATTTCAAGTGGCATGTGGCTGTGGCATGCATTATAAAATGAAAATCAGAGTAAATATGATTAATGTAATTTAAAAACAGTATTAAACAATTAAAAATTTAAGATTTTCCAGTCTCTAAAAAATATAAAGGAAAATTTTTACAACTCTAATAACTATTCTACTATTTTTTTTATTATTAAACTATAGAATTAATTCTCAAATTTTCAACAATTTATTTCCTTGACTTACCATGCGTGACCAGATTCGTCATATAGATGAGAAACATAACCCGTCGATTTGTAAAACGACTTGGAAATATGTTGAGCGCAATTAGTAAAAGTTTAATTACCGTAATGATAAACATTTTGCAGCTGTTGTGTGTGTATTTATAATTAGTAGAGAGAGTATGCAAAACTTTTCGTTTAATTACACGCGATGTGTTATTTTTTTTTTTGGTTTAGTTTTTCACTTTAAATTTCCATTTAAATATACATAGATATTTTTGGAATTTGCATTTGCATTTGCACGTTTACACATTTATTTTGGCATACATTTTATTCAATTGTTTTAATTTTTTTTTGTTTTATTATTTTTATTTTGTTTTGTGTTTTACATTTATTTGATTTGCGTAATTTAATTTGCACACACAAGTGAACACTTTCGAATAATTTTCGCAGAAAATGGCAATTCAAATTTCATTTAGCGTAAAGCTTTAAAAATCGCTTAATTCACTTGACGCGTCGATTTGCATTGTTGTTGTAGTTATTGTTGTTGTTACTATTGTTGTTGCTGCAGACGAAACAATGAAAATTGAAAATAAAAATTGCATGTTGTGGGTTAAGGCGGATGTGCGAGGGGCTGGGTTGGCGCAGAGGCGCAACCGATTCCAGGGATTATGGCATTTATTATTATTATAGCATTCGCATATCCATTTGTTGTTCTTGTTGTGGGGGCTTTACAATGTTGTATGTGTGTGTGTGTGTTGTATGTTGTGTGTGTACCGGATTGACTACACAACATTCAACAGCAAGAACAGCTACAACACTAGCAACAGGGTTGCAAAGCCATCTTTGGATATGGCAAAGATATAATACCCTAGCGAGAAAGAAAAGAAAATGAATGAAATAATTAGATTTTCAATCAAAAACTATATTTTCTCATCGATTGCATCTATGACAGCTTAAGAATATAGTCAGCAGATTATTAAGAAAGTTTGTTTAAGCTAAATAAAATAGGTTTTAGTTCAGAATTACAGAGTGAGATATTTTTAAATAAATGATTTGTTTGAAAAAAAAAAAATCAATTACTCTTATTTATTTATTTACTCTTGATTTCTATGCAAAAAATAATTAATCTTATTTATTTATATGCTCTTATTTCTTATGCAAAAAATAATAATTAAGTTTCTTTTCTTTTTCAGTTAATGATGCAATCAAGTAATTTTCAAAGTTAAACATTTATACCAAATTTCATCAGCTTAGCTTCAGGTAAAATTGAATTTACATAGAATAAACAAATATATCTTTTATATATACTTTATAAAATCGAAAGCTCTACATTCAATGTGTTGCATATTTCTTGACAAATTTATAATACCCTATATGAGAGTTTAAAAACAACAATGCCATACGCATTGCAGTTCTTGGCCTTTTATGATGGTTATGACTGTTCGTTGTTTGTTGTATTTTTGTTGTTGTTGTTTGTTGGGATTTTCGGTTTGGAAAGTTCATTTGACTGCTTCTGTATGTCACTCTAGTGTGTGTGTGTGTGTTGAGACCAATGCAACATTTATTATTAATAGCACTGTATTCCGGTCAGTTGTGTATACAAATGAACGCGTTGCATTGATGTTGCTATTTTATGGCTACTACGTGTGTATTTGTTGTTGTTGATTTTATTGCTATTATTGTTGCTATTATTGTTGTTGTTGTTGTTGCTGCTGTCGTGCTCATAACATGGCCACATTTTCATTGCGCATAAATTGTTACATTTCGTTTCGTTTCGCATCTCTCATTGTTGAGTTTTTTGAACTCAAAGTGATCCTAGCGACTATGGGCTTAAGTTTGTGCAGATATTATAAAGATTAAACTAAAATTAATAATTTTAAAAATCTGATTTAATTTCTATGACACTGAAAATGTATTTAGCTTCAGGAACAGAGTCTATGTCAAGTAAAATTTGAATTTCACTTAAGCAGAAATGGAGGACACGCGTATACTTAATTTTTTTAGAATTGCAGGCTTAAAAATGAATTTAAAATTACTCAGATATAATTTTAAAAATTAAATTAATTGACAATTAATTAAACTGACTATGGAGGACCAGAAATTAAATGTAAAAAAATCCCTATTGGAATGAGCTCTAAAATTAAATCGCATATTTCAACTAATATCTAAAAAAAGGGATAAAACATTAATCTATTGGCTATGTGATTTAAGGAATTTTAAAAAGGGCATAATTAAGGTTAAGGGTTTATGGTAAAGTGTAAATAAAAAAGTTGCAAATTCCACAGAAAATCTAATCATATTATAATCACAAACCAACTACAAGTGTATTTAAACTTCGTCTAACAAATATATACATTTTTTTCTGTTCTCCACACCGTCTTTATGTGGTTTTTACTTTAATGCACTTTTACTCGATATTATATATATATTTTTTTTTTCAAGTTTCTGATGCACTCCAGACGACTTTTGGGGCCAGTTCAATTTTGTCAAATGATTTATGAATACACATGACATATCTGTTTACCTTCCGCCGGAATCCGCTGGTTCCATATATATATATAACATTCCCCTACAGTTGTCGGCATCAAGACATTAATTTTTGATTTTACTGCCGTTTGTTTTTTGTTTTTTTTTGTCGTTCGAATTTCAGTATTTCGCTTGGCTTAAATATTTATGCGCATACATTTAATAATAAAACGTATAATCGTAAATATTTTTTTGAACCCTCCACTTTGCACATTTGTTTCGTTGTTTGTAAAGTATTTAAAAAACTACAACTGGCATTGCATTTACATAGTAAAATAAAATGTAAACAAGCAGCCGTCATGTGCCTGTCGAGTTCATCTGAGTATTATTTTTATTTATATTTTTTTTTTTTTGTATTTATGTGGCATTTTAATCTTCTTTTTTTAGAGAGAGAGGAAAACATTTTACGCAGATACATGAAAATCACGTGTATTAAATATAATTGACACTATATAAGGACATTGGATTTTGCGGCAATTTTGTGTTTTCTTTTTTTATTTTTATTTTTTTGTTGCAACGATTTAATTGCTAACGACAGTTTCTGGCATGTTTTAAGCTATTTATTATGAAAAAAAGAAAATTTAATATAATTTGTGCAGAGTTATGAATTGTTAAAAAATACTGCAACAATTTGTGTTGGGAATTATTTTAAATTATATTAATGCATTTAAAATTGTTTTATGAAGCAGAAATTTTAAAATGGCCACTATAAAGCTGATGACAAAATGTAGGCAATAATAATTATAAAAGCATTTAAATTTAATAAACATATTAAAAATTAACGTTATGCTGGCAATTATTTATTTTAATGGCAGCAACTAAAGAGATCACTCTATATATATAAATATACCACAAAATGTTTTTATATATCTAAAATTGATTTATTAAATTTATAAAAATGAATTTATTAGGTAAAAGGCAGCATTTTGAGCTATATGAAGTATACGCATGTATGTACAAATATTTTTAATTTTTTCAGTATCTGCCTATTTTTCGGAATAAATCGGATCATTTTTGGGAATATAGATAATCTTTTATTCAAGGATAGTCAATTATATACATATTTTTTTACTACACAATTTGCCAAAACATAATTTTTGCAGTCTATAAAATGTTTCTAGTTTTTTTAACAATTCTTTTTTTTTTGAATTTTTTTTTTTAATTTTTCTCAAATTATATTTAATTGTTTAATAATTTTGTTTTTTGAGAATATAAATCCCAGGCTTAAAAAAATTATATTTTTCCTACATTTACATTATTAAGAAACTCTTATTTTACTCCCTGCAATATAAAACATTATTTAAAAGCTCTAAAAAATTTTACCCAAATTATTCAACTCTTTAAATTCACATTTCTTAATATATAGTTTGCTCTTCAACTATTTCTGTATAATTTGCGTTTATTTTTAGAATCAAATACGAAAACAGCAACAAAACTCAACTAAAAATCAATTTTAATGACCTCCAAACAGCTGTCACAGAATTTACATATGTCGCGCCACAAAATTCCAGCAGGCAAGCAATGTGGCAGCCACAAATACATGCATGTTACGCCCCCCCCACACACACACACACACATGACTGACTGAGAAGGCGTGGCATTATGTGTGTGTGAAGGCTGCTGCCAAAATGGGCGTAATATTGTTGTTGTTGTTACTGTTGCTGACATTTTATGGCTGACGACAATGTTTTTGCCTTTGTCACGCCTCCCCCTGCCCACTCACTGGACAGGCAAAGTAATTAGGTTGAAATTACAAATTATGGGTTCATGTACCAGATTATAGCGACAAAATCAGAGAAACGCACATGGCTAGAAATTACAGCATTTGTTTTAGCCCCCAAATGTTAAACCAAATTTTCCAAATGGACAACATAACAAGAGCCAGTCCAGCAGCTCGTTAAAAAGCACTTAGGATCAAAGAGTTGGGGGGTAATTATGATGCAATCAGTCTGGAATAAAAAATATACAAAAACAAAAAATAAACAAGTCTAAAAATCACAATTTAACAATGTGTCTCGACTTGTATAAATAAAAGCATAAAAATCATTTATTTCCGCACTTGTAACAAAAAGAAATTTCCAGCGAAATTTTCAATTATGCTTGGAAGGTGGCAAAAAAAAGGAAAAAAAATAAAAGGACATTCACATGGTTGTCAGAGCACTCCGTCTCTCTCTCTCTCTCTCTTTCTCTCTCTCTGGAGACTCTGCAACATATCTTGAGTGGCAGTCAGCTGACAGGCAGCTGGAATTGCTTGACAGGATGTGTCTGTGAGGCAGGATAATGCAGCAGCAAAACAGTAATAGCATAAAATTGCATTAAATTTCATTTTTGCAAGCAAACGAACACTGACAACGTTGCCTCAACAAGTTAATGAATATATTATGCACATTCCAGAGCTGAATTTCTTGCTAAACATTTAAAAGCTCATTCAACATTATAATTGTCTAGTCCAAAACAAAAGAGATTCCTTTTTTTTACATTTTTTTTACATTTTTTTCCAATGTTTTTTCCTTCATTTCTTTTCTTTTCTATTTTACTTTTATCGCCTTGTAGCGCTAATTAGTTCATTTTGGTTGTTTTTATCTTTTGTTCAATTGGGAAATGGGCACAACATGCTACAACAATACAAGGCCTTTGCCCTTTGGCTGTTTGCCTTTTGGTATTGTAAGTAGTTGTATAATATTTAGGTAGTCAAATAATAAGCTTAAAAGCACTTATAGACCAAGTCAAAGCAAAACACAATCTTGTGGTTCATTTGAACAACAGAGTTCTTATGGTTTTTTTAGTAGTACGAAGATTTTTAGAATTGAAAGTTAAATTTCAGTTAATTAGAAAGTCATGTGAACTTTTAATGCGTATTAATTTTACCACCATTTTATATGTTAATTAGATACTTTTTGATGATAGTTTAGCAGCTGGTAATACTCAAATATTAAGCACAAAAATGTCATATGTAACTAGTCATAAAGTCTACTAATTTGGTAGTTAATTAAATTCGAAATTAAAGGGAGAAATTTATTAAAAAATTACTTAGAGGCTTCAAATTGTATAGATTTTACTAAATTTCAATCTTCTTGCATTTAAAATACGTCCTTTTATTGGCTAGATTTTAAATTAAATAAATTAAATGGCTTTTAAATGCTATTTTCTCTTATCGGCTTATCAATTATAAGATTTTTAAATTAAAAAAAAAAATAATTAAATTAAAAAGATTTTAAAAACTATTTTCTCTTTATCATGTTGGCTTATCCGTTATTATATTATTAAATTATTGAATTTCAAAATAAAATAAAATTAAAGAATTGAAATAGATTTTAAAATATATTATCTTTTTATTATGTCGGCTTATCCGCTATTAGATTTTTAAATTATTTAATTTCTAAATTAAAAAAATGCAATCAAATAAATGGCTTTTAAGAACTATTTTATTTAGATTTTTTTTAATTCTTAATTTAAATAAAATTAAATAAATAAATTATTTAATTCTTAATTTAAATAAAATTCAATAAATTAAATAGCTTTTAAAAACGTTTTCCCTTTTTTTATGTCGGCTTACTTGCTATTAGATTTTATTAATGATTTAAATTCTAAATAAAATACAATTAAATAAATTAAATAGATTTTAAAATCTGTTTTCTCTATATTATTTCGGCTTATTTGTAATTACTTTTTCTATATCATAAAAATCTATGTGTGCCAAAAAGTTGACTTATGAGTTAAATATTATATATTTTGTACTACATTTTTTATTTGTCAATTGTTTTTTTGAGATTTTAAATAAATATTTTCTGCCACAAAAAATAGAGTAAAGGGGCCTGCTGCTCAGAAAAAATAATAATATAAAAACTAAATTCAGATTTGACTAAATCTAAAGTCAGTAATTAAATATATGAAGAAACATATTGTTAAAAAAAATTCTAGCAATTTTTTTTAAACCATTTATTATTTACCAAAGTTTTTTAAGCACTTTAAGCAAATCAGCAACAAAAACTAACTTGAGTAAGGCTTAAATAAAAAGACCTATAAGTCAAGGTAGATAGCCATTATTTATGAAAACCCAGTATTACAAAAAAAAATCCAATCCTCATTTTTTTAACAACTGAAACCCAATTTTTGCTGTTCATTTTAATGAAATTTTAATCCACAGTCAAGCAGCAGCAAAAAGATAAGATGTCACTTTTCAATAACTGCAAGTTCTATTTACTTACAGCTTATCTAACAGCAGCACAAAAACCAATCAGAGTACAACTAAAAAAAGGAAAATAAAAGGAAATTGTTTTATTTATGCAGAGCTATCAATAACCCCACCAAGGGTGCAATGAACCAGAAGATGAAGTTGAAGTTGAAGCCGGAGACGGAGACGGAGCCAGGACAAGACAGCAATAACGAGGCAAATGATGGAAAAACCATTGCCGAGTAATTTGGATCAGTGCGCGACTTTAGTTACCGTTGTTGAAGTTGCAAGTTGCTGCCAGGAGCCAGGAGCAGTAATTCCTTTACAAGCTGAAGGATATTAAAAACAAGTGCGCCAGGAGCAGCAGTGGCAGCAGCAGGCTGCAAGCGTAGAAAATGTTGCATAAACTTAACATAAATAATGGAAGCAATATTTCAACCCGGCCAAGCAGCAGGATGCAACAACAAAAGTGGAGCAAAGAAGCAGCAGCAACAGCAGCAGCCGCAGTGCAACAAATGAAGTTTGGATGACTTGCAGCACGCTGCTCAGCTTGGCTGATTGCCGTGAAATTTATGTGGCCGTAGAATGGAGTAGATGGATGAGGAGTCAGAGTCAGAGTCGGAGTCAGAGTTGTAGCTGGAACAGGATCAGGAACTGCAGCATACGGTACGTACTTTGCCAACTTTAATAAATTGATGAACACAAATGCAAAATTGCAATTTTAAAGCCACATTTTTATGCACACCATTTTGATTTATGATTAATTTTTTTTTAATTATTAATTAATGCACATTTATTTAATATTTTTATTTCCACACAAAACGCAACTTGAAATTTGTTTGTTTTTTTTTTTTTTTTTTAAATTATGTTTAATTTTTTTTTGCTCAACACGGCGACATTTAGCGTCCACTTCCGGCGCAGTTTCGAGTCGAACTGAAGACAAAACGCTTCGCTTCATTGGCAGTCAGCGCAAGGACTTCGTGCTGTCAGAGCCGAAGCTAAGCATCGGCTTCGGCTGCACAGTTCGTGTGGCTTTCGTCAAGTTTCGAGTTTCGTTCAGGATGCTATTGTTGCGCCTGCGCGTTGCAACTTTCGAACGAAACACGTGCGTTTTGTGTGGAATAAAAAAAAATAAAAATAATATTTTTGTTTTGGCTTCGCGCCTTTTTCGAACTCTGCGCTCGCAACCGGAAGCCGTAGTGTCAATGTGGGTGGTTGGGTGTCCTGTTCCTGCCAGTAAGCAACAACAACAATAACAAGAAAAAAAAATATTATACGCAGCGCATAAATCTCATTGGCCAAGAATATGTGCACAAATTAATACAAAGAGCGGGCGGTTCACTGTTGTTGTTGGCTGTCCGACCGTATACGGCCGTATTAGGCCTAAACACAAAGCAAAAGCAAATCACCCCCTTTTTGAACTTGAATTGAAAAATTCAATTGAACTAGTTTAATTATAGCATATTTTCTTTTATCATAAATATTTTTTAGTTAAACAAATTATTTTTTTGAAAATAGTCAAAATTTGCTTTTATAGTAGTCGAATAGCGGTCAATGATGGGTTAAGTTAGATTTAAAATTCGTATAACATATTATTAACAATTTTTATAGTTCAGTTTTGCTGAGAAAAATAAAGTTAGCCTTTTTGGATTTTTATTTATTTAATTTTTAATAAATTTCCATAAAAAAAATTGAATAAATAAGAAAAAAAAAAATTCTCCAAGTCATAATTTAATTTAAAAAATATTTTATTAAAATTTTATATAATTTTCAATAATTCAAAAAAATATTAATTTTCATTTCCAAAAATTTAATAAATAAAAGAAAACAATTCTTCAATTCATCGTTTAATTTGATTAATATTTTATTTAATTTTTCAAAAAAAATGTAAATTTCCGTTTTCAAAAATTGAATAAATAAAAAAATTTAATTCTCCAATATAATCAAATTGTACAGCATTAAAAATTTATATTAAAAAAAAACAATGATCATATTTTAATTGGCATTGAAATGTATTAAAATCAAATTTTAAGCTTATAAATAATTCCAATTTAAAAATTTTATTTGACCATTTGGCTTTACACACTCTCAAAGCCTTTGAAGCATTAAAATATTTTAGACTAATAAATTAATTATATAAGTTTGTAAATAACACACTATTTTCTTGTTTTCTCAAATAACTAAGAAAATTCGGCATTCCTCAATTAAAAACAATTTTTGTAGCTGCTGACATTTTTGGGCAATTTTCTTAGGCATTTAAAGATTTAATAAATTCCTAAATAAAATTTATTTTTAGAAAATTTATCTAATGCAAGAATGCAAAGCTTTCAGCTCTGCACATTTGCTCCCTTAACAGAGTTGCTAGAGAATGCATTTAAATATTCCGTATACGTTTCTGATGTCGGTTGCAGTTTTGTGGGCGTGGCACAATATTCATATATACTCTACTCTAAAGAGCATATATTTGCACTGTTTGTTTGTGCAATCATAACGCACAAACGCACACAATCTTTGACTGGCAAAACTTTCAAGAGAGAAATAAATACGCTGGACAGCAAAGTTGCCCTATTCCGGCGACCCCCGAAAAATGCCCTAAAATATTATGCAAATTGTACTTTGATATTTTGTGTTTCTCTCTGTTATTATTTTGGTTGCTGCGGCTTCAACGGAAATACAAGTTTTTGTGTTTATATAACAAGTTCTTCGAAATAAACAAGCAGAGCATTTCCTTTGTGCCACTTCTACAAAATGGAGGCAAACAGGAAGTGCGCGCTTAGACTAAAATTTGTTTTGTTTAAGTATAAGAATAATATGAATATCCCAAGGAATCTTGTTTGCTTTGTGGCCACAGATTGAAGAGTACAGAAAAATATGAACAACTTTAATGTGCATTTGTTTGTGTACTCGTTTATGATATGTTTATAAATATCTCTGACAAAACACATCATAAACTGAAGAGTCCTTTGGATTTATACCTCATCATCTTTAGATTCCTTCTGTGCTGTATCTTTTGTATCTTCTATATGAGTTTTCCCTTTTTTATATTTATTGCATCATTCGTTGCTGTAAACTCGCATATTAAGTGGATTGATGCATTAATATTTAAACGGCGATTTGTGGCTACCAAAGGTGGCTCTGTTGGCCCAAGAGTGAAACGACTTGAGGGCCACTGGGTAGCTGCACTTAACCTTTGACCCTTTGCTGTATATTTATGAGTGCTGCTACACTGGACTGCTGATAATGCTTAATCTGCATATAAATATATCGATTTGAGATACATTTTAGCCACACATATGCTATCGCCCCAAACAATAATTACCTCTATAAAAGATACTATACTCCCAGTAAAGAGTCCTTCTTTCCCCTCTACTGAGCAGGACATGCCACATTAAAACGCGGCACACATTCTTGGCCCCATGTTAAGTTTTTTGTGGGTGTTCTTGGAACTGGGAGAGCTTGGGCTCATAAATAAAACATAAAGGCGCCGGCGCATAGAATTCCTTTTTTTATGATGTCGGCAAGCAGTTGCAGCCTCCAAGCTTAACTTTCCTCTCTGACGGGCAGCATATTTTGAAAAATGTTTATAAAATAACACGCAAAACGTACAAGTCATAAATAATGCGTTCGAGAGTAGGAAGAGGAGAGTAGAGTGTAGAGGGCGGGCAAAGGACACAGTCGAGTGTCGCAGTAATATAAAATTACCACGCGTTTGACATGCAAATATCGAAAGGAAAAAAAGGAAGAAGAAAGTTGAAACAGATCCTAACTGGCAATTATAATTGAGCAGGACAACGCGGTGAATGCACAATATGTAACTTAGAGGAAAGTCTTGAATAACTTTGATCAAATAATTAAATTCATAATATTAAATTAAAGCAATGTTTACTTAAGTTTAAACTCTTTTTATCACAGATATCTCTCTGGGGGTCACTCACTTTGACTTTGTCAAATAAATAAATTGCAACTGACATTTGCACAATTATTTACAATTAATTACGCATCTGACAACCGCCCCTCTTAGCAACTCCCCCTCTCTCTTAAAGAACTCCAAATTGCCAAAGCCACAGACAAAACCCGAAACGAGGGCAGCCCATAAAAGGAGGCAGCTAGAAAAGGACATCATCCTCGCCCTTCCTTACACTCCTCTCACAGGCAGCTGCAGTTGATTATGCACACGCACACACACACACACATGTATAGTACATTTGCTGGCCTGCAGTTGATTGTGGGCGTGTCAGCGCCCTTGCCCCAACTACAAACACAATCGATTAACATTTAATTGCACCTGCGGCTGCACAAATTTCGAGTTTCTCTCAGATTCTCTAATCGAAATTATTGTTTGGGCCACTTCAGGCTAAACTCGAGGCCTGAAACAGGAAAAGGAACAGGAACACCATCTACAAATGCAAAATATTTGTTTGGCTGTTGAATCTTGAAATTGGAATACATTTGGGTTTACATTAGAACAACCTACAAAATTGCAAACTCTACATTAAGAATGGAAAGGTGTTTATTCGCCTTGTCTAACTAATAATCATATTTTAGTTTCCTTTACTAACTGACTCCCTTTTATGCCTCCTTGAAGTCCTAGTCCTTAATCAGGAAAGCACTCAACGGCTCAGCAGCCAAAGGGCAAATCAAGTTGAATATTTTCCGGTTTTTTGGAATTTTGTTTTTAACCCTTTGACGCATTCAGTTTAGGTTTTGTCTGCTCGCTTCCTTAACAAACACGAATCCTTTTCCGGTTTCAATTCGGCAATAAAAACCAAACAATTTAGCGAAAAGT
Organism: Hirtodrosophila alboralis; assembly: GCA_035043045.1. Taxonomy (NCBI): domain Eukaryota; kingdom Metazoa; phylum Arthropoda; class Insecta; order Diptera; family Drosophilidae; genus Hirtodrosophila; species Hirtodrosophila alboralis. Next base: position 17,685 of record JAWNNH010000628.1, on the reverse strand, counting down.
TTGAAGGCGTTTCGTTGTATTTGTGGTTGCTCAAAGTGTTTCAACAACAACAACAGCAACAAGAAAAAGGAAAACATTCAAAACACTTCCGCTTTTCACACGTTTTTCCTCTCTCAGACAAAAAAATGCCACAAATGTTGCGCCAAAAATAACATTTGAATACCAAAAAAGGTTTTTGTGCTACGTCAGACTAACGAGGATGAGGGACAAACAAAACACAAGGAGGCAGAGGCAGAGGCAGACGCAGATAGAGACGTCTCTCTCCATTCCGCAGTTATTTCGGGAATTTTTATGGTGACATTCAGAGAATGACAAACTGGTCGCTGTCATGGAAATATATCTTCATTTGCAAAGTAACTAAATGGCAATTTTTTTTATATTTTATCCTCTGTTGTATCTCATAGGCAAATAAGTCCGTATCACATTGATTTTTCTAAATGCCTCTGTTTATTTTACACCAGTCAACAGCCGAATCGGAATCAGAATCAGAATCTGTATCTGCATCTGATTCAGAGCTCCACTTGTCCACAATGATCCCAATTGAAGCTCCCTTTGGATATCCATTGAATCGTTGAATGACTCGCGTTACAGAACATTAATATTTGATTTTGTTGTTTGTTTTTAATTTGTGTTCTAAAGTAAATTTATTTAGATTTTCCCTCATATGAAGCAAACGACACTCCAATTGAGTTTCCCTTCCCTTTTACTATTTTCTATTTTTCTGCATTTTGCATCCTGGAAACTACAGGAAATCGATACTCGGATATTTGTCATTGAAACTGCATTTGATTGGGATGACAACGGATGTTCGGAGTGTGAATTGACTTTTAACCTTGTTTTGACTTCTTTGTCTGCAAATGAATTTCCCTTGCAGCATCAAATTGTCAACATTAATTAAAGTTTCGTTATACAAAGAGTTTTTCCTGTACATTTATTCAGATAATTCTCTATAATTTCATCAAATTTGGACTTATAAATTCTGTTTTAATATATATATTTGTATATATAAATCTGGGAGTAGTTTATGCTGTAGTCCTTCAATATTCTCATAGATTTATATACTTCAGACAGCTGCTGGTCAAAGCCAAAGATTTTCTGACACTTTACAGACAAAAACGAGTTCAAATCAAGAGGGATTTAGAATGGACCCGCCTTGACCCACATTCACAAATTTATTTATATTTGAAAATAGTTAAATTCCTATTTTTCATCATCAGGCCTGGCTTAAATGCTCACATGAGCACAGAGTTTGAGCCTTTGGAATGTGCCAGCTGTTAATATTTTGACAATGACGCATAAGTCCTGGACAAAGGACGAATGGACAGACTGACAAATGAACCAGGATAGGACAGGCCTTACTAATGCCAGCCAGTTCAACAGACAGTTGCCAAGATGAATGTCGACAGTTGGATGAAAATCCAAATTTCATATTCAGACCCAGCCAACAGTCGAATCCTTAACACAAAGTGTAACCCTCTTTATGTCCTGCTTGTTGTGTTGTTGTGTTATTGTTTAAGTTGTTTTTGTTTTTGTTTTTCTGGCACCTTCATTAGTTATTCAGAAATTGTCGAGGTCATGTCGAGTTGAGTTGGAGATGTAGTCGGAGCACAACTGGAATTATGTCAGAAATACTCGGGTTGTTTAAGGCCCAGAAACAAACGCACATGTGAATTGTAAGGGGTGAGGAGAGAGGGGAATAGAATTTAGGGGTAGATGATGAATGATAAAAGGAAAGTTTTTAAGTGGCCAATGTCCTTTAAGTGAAATATCTGCTCACATTTTTGAATATTTTAAATGTGATGATAATCATAAAGGTGTTAAAAATGCGATGACAGCTTTCTTGGAATAAATAAATATTTATAATTTAATTCCAAATGCAGCTTACAATTGAATAAAGCTAAAATATTATTTACCCAATTCAACATTAATTAAAATTATATTTTTCCGTTTAAACGATGAAATTATTGAGCAATCGATGGAGATGACAAGACAAATCCCGATTATCCTTTGTGTTGGGTAATCAGCGGCAATTGGGAATGACTTTTAAGGAGATTAGAGTAAATGCCGGTTCCTTTATAATCTGGATCCTTAATCTGACATTGAATTCACCTGCGATTCAATTAATTTGACAAGGGTAATCCCACAATTGTAAATTGGTTAAATGACTGAATTACAGCATTTAAAATGCTTCGAGTTCAACTTTAAATGGAAATTGTTTATTGTTCTCATTTCTGCTGAGCGTGTTAATGAGTTGCTAAGTTGTCCTAAAGAGTCCTGTCGCACAGGACATTCCCATTGTCTGGCGAGTACCCTGACAGCGATAAATGTCAATTGCAGAGCAAAGGACAACTCTTCTTTCATGGATTTACATTTTCATAGACCGAGGGACGTCCAAAGTTCAACTTGCCTCCAAAATGCAGCATAATTGAGAGAGGATAACTGGGAAGAAGGAGTAAATTCGACTGGTCACAGCTGTGTCCTCCAATTTGGAGGTGGATATGCAAACAATTGCAGGATTATGGCATCCTTCTACCATGTCCTGCCCATCGACAATCGACCATCGAGTGGGCTCATAATTTAACCCTGGCTAATGCCAAAGTGCGCACTTCCACTTCAATTCCCATTCATTGACTGTCTGCTCTCAAATATCTGTTTTTGGCAGTTATTGGTCTGATTTGAAGAGTATGTATATTCTGTCATATTTCTAGCATAAATGCAAATTGCAAAGTCTTGTTTATTATTTTTAAAAGTCAGCCAAAAAATCAGCTAAACATTTAAAACTTTTTTACACTTTGACTGAGTTTGACTGAAGCAAACGATTTGCTCGCTTTTTTGCCTTGATTTAAGTGAAAGTTCAATAACAACAACCACTGTAAAGTGATACAAAAGGCAACCACCAGACACACCCACACACACCCACAAGTCTGAGGTCATTGAATTTGGCAGCTTTTGGTTAGAGGTTTCCATTTGGATTCCAATTTCATTGGCTACTTTTGGGGAACTTTAAACGGCTTTCGAAAGGACAATGCGAATATCTGTGTTCGGCATTCGAAAAGGATTTTGGGGATATTAAAATACAGACGTAAAAAAGAGAAAAAACTTTAAGGATTATTCTGCCGTATCGGTTTACCCATTGCCCAAAGTGTTGGATAAACCAAAAAGTGTTGGCTCATTCAATGCAACATTAAGCATGTAATTGTTATTATATATCTATTTATATAATTGTATATAACATTTTACACCTTTGTTAACTTTATATATATTTCAACAGGTTGATTGTTAAGCCAACACAAGTTTCCAATTGAAAAGCAAATTCCCATCGCAAATACCACAAACTGCTTCACTTTGACATCGAATGAGCAACTTCTTGTTGCAGATCCCCTGCGATTAGAGGGAATGTCAAGATGTCAACCAAATTGATTTATTGCCCCAGCCAAAAGCCACAGGTGTCCATCTGCAACTCCAACTCCAACTCCTTGTCCAATCCTAGGCAGTTGTCAGCTGTTCCCTGTTGACAGACATTGCGGTCGCCATCTGCAAACTCCTCGCGCATTTCAAATTTTCCATTTTGTTGTTGTCCCTCAATGTCCTCAATGTCCTGGCTGCCAAGTTTGAGTTTTGCGTGGCCTTTGTGGTTTCAGCTGTGGTTCCGATGACAGCTCAACCGCCTGACCACCCACCAGCCCCCTATCTACGATTGGAACATGAAAAATGATAGCGTCGATAGCGATAAATCTTGGCCGCATTTAAAATCGAATTTTTCGCTTAATGTTTAGCATAATCAGGGGCTGACAGGGCATAGAAAGAGAGAGGGGAATCCCACGCAGTTCCTTTGTTGACACCTCTCTCTGCTAATTCGAATTTAATGCTCGTTGCTCGGCATGACAAATATTGAAGGTGTCGTTGGGAGCCAGGGGAGGTCAGAGGGACAGGACTCTCTGTCTGTCCCGCTGACAGTTTAATTGAATCTAAATCCTGCTGTGTCTGGGCCGCATAAGCAGAAAACATGTTTTTAATTTCATTGTTTGGGTTTTGCCTCAGAAGGTAAACAGTTAGATTTATGGCCACATTAATTCCAGAGAGAGAGAGAGAGAGCTTCACTGTACTATCTGCATTTTTCCTAAACTTATTTTGATAGCTCCAAGTAGCAACATGAACATGCACAACAAATGTGGCAAAGTGCAAGCTGCAAATGTTCTCAAACATAAAAATCCCTACAAAATTAAACATAATTTTAAACCAACAATGAAGCTGTAGGAAACAAAGTTTATAGTTTGAATATTTAGTTGCAACTACAGCAACTGATATTGTATCTAAGTTTGTTTATGCTTAGTTCCTTTTTTTGGGTTTAAAATTCGTAACATTTTATGATTTATTATCTTGGCTAGAACAAATGATTTTTTAAAAATATTTACAACATTCAAACTGACAACAAAATGCCAGACTGCAACTGAACTGACATTTAAATGCACTCTGATATTTTTATTTTATTTTTGTTATTATTTTAGTGCTTTAAAGCTGAGTTTAGTTGTGTAACTATTTAAATTTAATTTCTATAGATTTATTGTGATTAAAAAGACATATATCTTTGGGCTGTCTGAAATATGTCAAAAGTTTCAGCCGTCTCAAATATATTTGCAATGAAATAAATCTAAATTTGGCCCAAAGGTTCGACGCATATGTGAAATCAGCGTTTAAAGGATTTATTGCTGGCCCAGAAGATTGAAGCAGCTGTTCAAGAGTAAAAGATACAAAACTGCGATATCATGTTGAGATTGGCATAAATCAAAAGCTGCAAAATTTGTTTACATGCAGCGTATGTGTAATAAAAAAAACTGAAAAAAAAGAAAAACAATTTTCAGGTGCCTATTTTAAACATCATCAATCATATTTAAAAAAGGAATTTTATTTGATTTTCTTTAATTTTAATTGAACAAGTTGCAAGTTTCTTCAATGTTGTCAAGATTTATGGTACATGCAAAATAATGAGGCTTCATATGATGTCTGAACTATTGATTTTGTGACATAAACTTGTTGGGAAAAGTGCCAACTTCAGCGCAGTCTCAGCACAATAATAGGAAGCATCAGCTACCAAACAGTTTATGACACAATTCGTTGCAAGTTGAAGAAGCAGAAGACGAGGTGCATTTAAAGTTGCCCCTGTGTGTGGAGATGCCGCAGGCAAAACTTTCAAGTCATAAATATGAAGTCTGGAACAAGTTGCCAAGATAGTTTCACAGTCAGCGATTATTAAAAATTTATTGATTGCCCCGATAATGTTCAATATGTAGGCGTTGGCCGCTGACACAAAAGACCCCAAAGGCTCAAAACTCTCTCCAAAAAATGCTTTTAATCTGATTGCAATGGCGGCGGTCACAAAAAGTTGGCAGCAGCAAAAAAAAAACAGAGAAAAAAAAGAAAAATAAAAATCTATTGAATGAAAAATATTTATGCACTTGAATGGCAATAGAGATAAAGCAGCGATAGTTAGATAAAGATAGAACGAGTAGATAACGTAAAAGTTTTTAGATTATAAATCAAAACTTTCAATTTTCCAAGCTAGTTTTTCTTTTTTTTTTGCCAACTTCAGTCGAGACTCTTTGGCATTTTTTTAGCCTAAGTAAAGAAAAAGTTGGCAAAGTCTTGAAAGTAAGCTGAAACAATAGTTTGATTGACTGACAAATTGCCAGACAAAATTGAATGCCATTGAAAGTACAAATATGTTGCAACAAATGTAATTAGTGTTTACATGATATGAAGAGAAAAACTTAGAATTAATTTGAAAAGTCGAAAAAATTAGGATATGTTTTTTAAAATACCCTGTAAGGTAAATTAGGGTATTTAAATTTATATTAATTTGGTGTAGAAAAACGAGATATAGGCTCAACTAAAGCAGAGTTATGTTATGTAAAATTTTTACTATTTAATTTACAAATAACTATTTATTGAAAATTATATAATTTTTTTCAATCTAATATGTATTTATGTTGGGATATTATTTGCCGATTTCTAAATGTTGGCAAATTTTTAACACATTTTTTTTAAATTAAAAAAAAAACAATTGCCTTATTTTAAATTATTATTATTATTATACTGGGCTCTTTAATTGTTTACTTAATTGTTTTCAAGAACAATTTAATATTTTATATATTATCTAATTATTATTTCAAAAACAGAAAACTTATATATTTTTAATATTGTTTACTTAATTGATCAAAAATACTTTTTCATGAAAAATTAAATAATTTTGTTTTTCCAAGAACAATTAAATAAATTATAGTATTATACATAATTATTATTATAGTATATATACGCGTATTTAATTATTTTATTAAGAACAGAAAATCTCAATAATTTAAATATTGTTTACTTAATTGTTCAAAAAAACGTTTTCATAAATTGTATTTTCATTTTATATTTTTCCAAGATCAATTAAATATTTGATATATATAAAAACGTATCTTATAATTTTATTAAGAACAGAAAACCTTAATATTTTTAACATTGCTCACTTAATTGTTCGAAAACACATTTTCAAAAAATTACCAATTTTATTATATATCTGTTCCCCCAAGAATAATTATATATATTTTATATAAAGATGTTTTTATATATTTAAAAAAAACAGAAAACCTTCAAATTTTAAACTTTCTGTTCTCCCAAGAATAATTAAATATATTATATATAAACACGTATTTAATTATATTATTAAAAACAGAACACCTTAATACTTTCAATATAGCCTTCATTTATAATCACATTTCCTACAAAAGTTATTATTAGAATTTCCTGAAAATTCATTAGCTTTCACACTGACCACAATAGAAATAGAGAGAGCATCAGAGAACCCATCAGTAATGTGATATAGAGAATTTATTGTCTGTTTTGGTTTTGGCTGCGTGTTGCGTGTTGCATGTTGCATGCCTCAAGGCATTGCGGCTCATTTAAAAGCTGCCTGGCATAGTTAACCGCATACGCAACAGAAGATGAAGACAATGATAACATATTCGAAGGAATTATATGTGGAAAGCCTTTTGTTTGGGTGTTGCTGCCACTTTTGTTGCTGCTGCGGCTGCGGCTGTAGCTGTGGCTGTGTGGCTGCAACGTTGTTGCACAGAGAATGTAATCAAGAAAACATTTAAATGAATGGCAAATTCAAAATTGCATGCATATTTCATATGTGCAGCCACAAAATGCTCATGTAATTGCGCACAAGTTGGCAACAGTATATATATGTTAGGTTGCCTGCATAAATTTATACTTGACACCATACCAAAAGAAACTTTTGGTATAATACAACTTCCGCAAAACCTCCTACAATTTCTCTATCTTCTATGCCTCGTGCAACGCCAAGATGCGGGGGCACAAAGCCTTTGGGCATTAGCATGCCAGACGGCGTTTTGTGGCAGCAGGCTGAAATTTGCACATTGATTACTTGCCGGAAGTCATAATTAAACAACATCAAAGGACACACAACGAGAGGCTGGCACTGCACAAGGACAAACACGCTAAAACTTTACCAAACAAGTCACAAAAATTAACACATCATTTGTTTACCAAACACGTTTGACATGGCCAAAAACTTGACCACTTTTCACCTTTCTAATTGAAAATTCCAACTGCGAGCTGATAATGTAAAGAGCCAACTACTTAAGTAATTTGGTTAGTTACAAGTGACAGCTGTGCACAACAAACACACACACCTAAACACACACGCACACCTCAAAGTAAGTTGACTGTTGGCAGACATGCATGTAAAGAGGCCAAAACAGGATAACTTAAGGCTCAAGGCTCGAGGCCCAAGGCCAAACCATTAGCAGAGTCAGGTCGTTAAAAAGTAAAAATCAATTTATGAGCAAACATTAAGTGAAAAAGTTTTGCCATTAAAACCAAAAGAGGTGACGGTGGTGTAGGTAGTGCCAGATACACTCAGAGAAAAGAGAAAAAAATAAAATAAAATAAATAAATAAATAAAAGCAATCAAAGGCAAATAAAATAGGAAAAACATTAAAAAGAAAAATAAAATAAAAAATAAAATTCAAATATGTACTTACACATATTACAACAATTTAAATTAAAACATTTTTAAAAAAACCAAAAAATTATAATAATTAATATAAATAAAAAACATAAAAGTAATAATTAGAAAATGCTCTGTCTACAACTTTAAGCTCTCATAATTTTATCAAAACTGAAAAGATTATTATGCGGAATGTCTTTTTGTTCGTGGTTTGACCACTAGATTAATTTTTTATTTAAAATTAAAAAAAAATTTTTTTCAACTTTTCTTAGATTTTTTCTAATATATTTTTTATGTGTGCGTACCTTCTAGACTTTTAATCTTCATAACTTTGTCAAAACTACTTAGATTTTTATGCGATCTCTACATTTATTCATGACCTCTACAACAATTTGGCATTCAAATCTAAAAATAAATTTTTATTCAGAATATTTTGCAATTCTTGCATGTTCAAATTAAAAAGAAAAATCTACATAGTACAATTTTATATATGAATAATTGCGGGTTTCATAAATAGTATAAAACACTATTTTGTTTAGGAATTGTAAATTTTTTAATAGAAAATTAATATGTAAAAACAATAATTTTTGGATTTTTTTTTATGAGTTTTGACATTTTATTGTCTGGATAAAACGCTTATTGAAAATCTGAAAATTTTATTTATAATCGATTGTGGGCATTAATATTGGTATAAAAATATTATTGAAAACATAATATGAGAGTTATTTTAGTTGTAGGGCTGAAAAAACTCCAAAAATTGTACTTTAAACTCAAAATTTTTTTGTAATTTTTTTTGAGTGTATTGAAAGCGAGAGCCCAGTAACTTTGGTATAAAAGTCAAACCTTCAAGTTATAGGTACACGATGAAACTCAACTCGAACTTCACTTGACGTCGTGGCGTCTGGCAATTGAGGTGTTGAAAAGATAAATCAATTTGCTGGCTGTGCACAGTTGCCAACAAAAAGGTTTAATTAACGAACAAATGTCAACTTGAGCGAGCAACACTTAAGCAGCAACTTTTGTACGCAATTAAGGCATGAATGAATGACAGCTTGAATGGGCCACCTAAGTGGGTAACTGAATGAATGAATGAATGAACGAATGAACGAATGAATGAGTGAATAACTGAATAAATGAATGAATGTAAGAATGAATGAGTCTGGCGGTTGTCCCTCTAACAAGTGCGTGGGCACATTAAATCCTTTTAAATTGCTTGTGCAATTTAGCAACAATTTCTTCTTCTTGGGACAAAATCTTCAATCTGGCTTTAACCACACAATTGTTGCACTTGTCTCTTGGTTTGTGTTCTAATTGTTGTTGTTGTTGTTTTGTGGCTGGCCATTTAATTGCTGATAGCATCAAGACAACTTTAATGGCGTTTACGCAGCGTATACTTGTTAAAATGTGCAGCCAAATGCAATGATTAGGGTTTGCGATTATTGGACAATGTTGGGAATTACTTTTAATCCCAAGAATGTGTGGGGTATTATGAAGGGATTAGGGAGTAATGATTCCATAATAGAAATATTTATAAATTAATTAAAAGTAGCTTTATTTTTTAGTTGAAGATGGCTCCCGTATATGATTTAATTTTCTACTTTTGTATGCCTTAAAAAAATATTTATAATTTGTTAATCAGCATAAATAATTTTTTTCTGTAAGGATAATCTTTATAATAATCTAAAATTCTTATAAAATCTTTATAAGAATTTGCTCAACTTCAATTTTTGGATTTTTTTAGCAAGCAAAAAGCGCAAAGAATTTTCGATTTTGTCTTTTTAATTAATAATAATAAATATAAGATTAAAGGCACTATTAACAAATAAGAGAGGAGGCGGTCTATTGTACCTATTTTTTTTTTAAATTAGTATAAATAAATGTTCTCTGTAAGAACATTAAAATTCCTTTTACCAATTCTCCAAATCTTCATAAGAATTTGACAAACTTAATTTTTAAAATTTTTTCAGCAAGCAAAAAGCGCAAATACTATTAAATTTTTTTATTTTATTTCATTTTTTGAGTCTTTTAAGCACTCAGTGCCACAAAAGCGCAAAAATTCAATGAAATTGAGACCAGCAACAAAGCGAATAAATTGTCACTTTGCCCTGCTTGAATTGTAAGTGCAAATATTAACATTCAAAACAAGCGTACACTTGTGGCTTACAAACAGATAGTATATATATATATATATATATAGTTATATATTTATACCATATAGAGTATATAGGAAGAAAATGTCAGCATGCTTAACTGAGAGACACTTGGAGAGCTACAACAATGCCCAAGTGACAATGTAAGTGACAGACAGGCTGCAGAGCTGTTGACAGACGCCTCCTCTCTGCTAAAGGCAGTTTTCCTTTTGTAAGACAGACAGACAGACAGACAGAGAGACAGACAGTCAGACAGACAGAAATCAAAAGTAGAATTCGAATCCGAAAGCAAGGCAAACAATGAATGTCGCTCAGGCCACCGCAGGATATCAAATAATATTTGAACTAAATTTTCTGCCTTGAAACTACGACAAAATCGACACCAGGACTCCAAGGAGACTTTTACACACATATATCAGTTAAGTTGAAAATCTGACAGCTTGCAACTGCATACAGATGAGCATTTTGCATATAAGGATAGTGTTGACATTAGGTCCTTTTGCCATGTTTAATCAAATTACAAGTTGATAAACAATTGGATAGCTGCTTGCCAAACAAAAGCAAACTATGCAGGTCAATGTAAATAGCAAATGCATGTTAGAGCTATTTTGTTTTTTAAATCATTTCGTTTATTAAGTGAATGAATCGAGAATTCCATAAATAGTATCTTAACAATACAGATAAATAAATAGAAGGAAAAATCAATCAGACTCGAACTCGGGCGCACACAATTGCGTGGACGATCTTAACCACACGCTTAGCTTTAACAGAGCTGCTTCTAAAACTGAAACATCATTAAATTTCTATTTATATACACTCATATTAAAATATAATCTACTTAAGCAGCCAAAAATACACTTTTCTTTAAGTAGTCATTAGGCCGCTTAAATGACTTCAAGGGTTTGTTAGTTTGGCAGCACATTAGATGGTTTTTAACTCCTTCTAACATGTGTGCTTTTAATGAGCCATTTAGCTAAATGTTGCCTCCTGTGACATTATTAATAATTTATGCTTTAAGTTATAATGTGACAGCCTTTTAAACGCATTTAAGCTAAGTGCGAGTTCAGCGTTTTTAGTTTATATTAAGTGTCAATTATTTTAATAAATGTTTAAAGTAAAATTTAGATTTTTAAATAATTTACAGAGTGCATTTTCTTACTTTAATAATACTTAAAATATTTCTTACCAATTTTCACTTTAATCAAGCCGTCCATTAACACATTTAAAATCATATTAAATAATCATAAACACATGTGTATAAGCTACCCAAAACTCAAAGGCCATCATCAGCAAAATTTCAAGAGCTAATTAGCCAAATTGATTTTCATTGGCAGCATGCATAACACACACTGTTAAATGTGTCATGAAAATTAATTCAATTAACGAGTATGACAACATTTGAGATTCATTATGCACGTACGAGTATTTCAATTTGACAGATGAAATGATTCAAATATCATTCATATAAGTACTCAGTAAGTGCTACACACCCAAAGGCAAAATGTTTTAGCTTTAAGCTGCACTCAAAATCTGCAGTAGCCTTTTTTAGGGATTATTTTTTATGCAGCAATCAATTTGCATTGATTGAGAGAGAGAGAATTGCATATCAATTAAGTAAGCAAATGGAAATATTTGATTACAGTTGAACTTCTCTATAATATACTTGTGTAGAAAGTTAGGAGATTGCAATAAATAAGATTATATGATACTTACAATGAATAATAATATATGATAGTTACAATAAATTGTAAGAATCATATATTATTTATTATTTATATATGATTCTTACAATAAATAAGAATTTATGATTGCTTTAAATGAGACAATATTGACAAAACAATATGTAAAAACAAAATATTTTATATATTATATTTTATTTTATATTTTTTATATTATTTTATATTTTTTATAATATAGCATTAATTGAAATTGTGAATTAAGAATACAAATTATTGGCATAACAATTGATCTAAAATTCAAAATAAACTTAGAAAAACCATTTTATACTAATCGCAATCGATTTAAATTTAAATTTCGGGTTTTTAAAATTGGCCAATTATTTTTAAAAATTGTAAAAAATATTACAAAAAATTTATAATAAAAAAAAAAAAATTTTAATTTAAATGGCAAATAAATGTAGAAGGAAAATGAGGACAAAAAATTAATTTTCCAAGAAAAGCCGTTTGAGTTTTGACTTAGTTACAGCAGTTAAAAGTCTGAAAATATCAATTTCTATTTTAATTTTTTTTTTTTTAGTTTCTCACATTATTAAATATTAAATTTTTGATTTTTTAAGTATTTAAAAATTTTTTCAGGGTAAACAAAATTGGAAAAATTAAGCACAATTTCATTTTTCAAATTTGTTTGAGTTTTTACTTAGTTACAGTAGTTGAGAGTCTGAAAATATAATATTCTATTTTATTTTTTTTTTTTTAGTTTCTTGCATCCTTAAATATTACATTTTTGATTTTTTAAATATTTATCAATTTTTTCAGGATATGAAAAATTGGGATAATTTTGCACAATTTTATTTTTTAAATTTACAGTAAAAGCCAAATTAATCCAGAGGCTAAAAGTCAGTTCAGTCGCCAAAGTTAAGACTCCTTATCAAATAAAAAATTATTTTAAAAGAATAACAATATTTAGAGATTAAAATCCAAATACAATTCAATAAAAAATCTACGTGGGAAAACTGTGTTTTATAAAACGTTCGCTATAGAGAATTTCAACTGCATTTCTGCATATATATATTTTTTTTTGTGCTTTTTGAACTAGACATACTATTTACATGCATATGCATATTTGAGCAAAAATGTATAAATGCAATGAATTATTTATTTAGCAGGTGCCGTTGCACGGTTTGCATTCCAATTAACACGAACTGCAAAATTCCCGTTTTGCCCATGCCACCTCCCGTGTTCCGTGTCCCCTGTCCCGTGTCCCATAACACAGTGGCATAAGTTCCAATTGGAAAGTGTATTTATGTCAACTGTAAGCCGATTAATGACGTCCTGAAAATGAAACAGAAACTTAAATATCGTTGCCATCGTTGGCGAAAAGCAGCCTATTAAAATCAATTAAAATTGCAATGCTATACAAAAATGCGTAGTTAAATTTAATGCATTAATGCTGCCGTGCAATAAATTTTAAATATATATATATTTATATATATACAAATGTATATATCTACTTTAATGCGCATTTAAATTGAAATTATAATTTACCAAAAATTTGTTGTTGGGTCATTAAAAATATTGAAGGCAACTTGGCCGTAAAATGTTACGTCAAATTGCCATTGCGTGAGATCGTAAAACTGCACGGAAATTTTCCACACAAAATATTTAATTGAAGGACAACAGAGATATTGAATTGATTTCGATTTTTTTACATACAAAAAACTATGGCCATTGGGCAAATAAAATGAAATGAATGCATTAATCCTCTGAGCGGTAAACAAAAATCCTTCAAATGAAATGTGATTAAAATTCAATGCACGCAAATACATATTTAATTAAAAAAAAACACACAATTTTTATATTGTAATATTTGTTGTGCAACATATGCGACAAAAAGTGCATCAAAAGTATTTACAGAAATTGTTGTTATTATTATTGTTGTTGATATTACTATGTTGTTTACAACGCTGTTCAAAATTTAATTGACTTTGCAAACAGAGAAAAATGTGATTTGAAAAAAAATTGTATATAAATTTCAGAAATAAATATTGTGCATTTTTTTTTAAATATAAAGCATCAAAATGTGGTTCAGTTTAAATAGAAAATAATTATTAAAATGTAGTGTTTGCTATTTGAGCACCTGCTGAGAGACTAATGCATTTTCTGGAATTTTTTTTATATATAATTTAGTATCTCCTGCTGACATATTGAGCTGATGAATTTTTGGAATAAATGCAAAAATTTGTATTTAATTTTTCAGTAACAAAATTCGGCAATTTTTGCCAATATATTTAAAAAAATTTACTCCAAAAAAGAACCCAATTTTTATCTTACTTCTTATTTTTTTTTCACAATTTTTTAATAAATTTAAATCTCCAAGATTGCAGTTAAAAATTTCAGTTAATTTAAATCATGCAATGGCAAGTCTGCCTATGTTTAAAATTAATCAAATTTTAAATAAATTAAAAACTCAATTACCTCATACAAAGCCAAGAAATATCAACAATTAATTGATTAATTAAAACAGATTGTTAAACAGCCGACAATTTAAATTTAAATATATTTAAATTGCAAACAAAAAGGCCTATTAAACTATTTAATAATAAAAAAAAATTTATTAAATGATTTAAGCCAACACAAACGCTTTATGTAAAAACTTAATAACACAAAGTTAAAACAAAAACAAATATTTAAACTTTATTATATACCAGACCAAAAATGAAGTGAGAGTTTGCTGTGGACTCTGCCAGACCCCAACATGCCCATTAACAACCCCAACTCGAACCCATTCCCTAACTTTAGGTTACCTTTAGCTAACTGACCTTTTTGGCAAACTGAGCAGCAATAAAAGTTTAAATAGAAGTGCCAACAAACCACAACAGCACTCATCATGGTTCAACGCGGCCAACACAGAATGTGGATGGGTTCCAAAATAGAAGCTAAGGGTGTATAATGGTTGGGGGAGTGGGAAGGAATTTGAATGTCCGGATGGGTGGGTGTGTGGACCTGCACCTGGACATATGAGCAGCATTTCCGGCAAAACCTCACTTGTGGCCCAAAGCGGACAAGTTAACAAGCATTAGAACGAGATACGCAATGTGAATGCATAGAACCCAACTGAGACACAGATATGCAATGTTTATCAGCTTGCCATTTAGTTGTTTGACACAGGGAAAAATAGAACCACATCCGAATAACTATAAACTACAATAACGAGACTGGTATTTGTTATATAGACATGACTGATTTTTATCAAAATGAAAATCTCACTTTCAACTCTAACTCTATTATTTCCATGTATTAAATGCCCTGCTATTGTATCATAATATTTAATTTAATGCACCATGGGCAGATGTAAATATAGATAAAGAAAAATACAAAAAAAATAATTTTTTTTTTTTTTGTGAAAATAATAGAAATAAATTTGATTTAAATATAAAGTAAATAAGAAGGTTTAATTGTGGATTAAAATCAGTTGAGAATTATAAGTAAGCTGTAAGCAGCAAATTAAACTGTTAGAAAATTCTGTATGGAATATCCAAAGGTTTCTTTTGGGCCTCTCCCTTGGGCAGTAAATTTTAATATAATTAATAATTTTAATATAAGAATTTTTTAATTTAAATGGAGAAGTTTTCTAATTAATAATTTTAATTTAAGAATTTTTTCATTTTAATGGAGAAGTTTTCTGTCTGAAACAGTTCTCAATTATCTTATTTTTTTTTAAATACAGTTCTATTGTTTTTTTGCTTTTTTTTAATTGAACATAAAGACCTTTTTGTAAGCATTTCTTCTTACATTATCAAAAAAAAATATAAATCAGTATCGATAACAAGAATCAATTTAACCGCAGAAGTTTTATCGATTGACTTTTACGCGCATTTTGCAATATCGTTTTCAATTTTTTCATATTCCATAAGCTAAATTAGAAGTATCACATAACAACTCTGTGGCAAAATAAATGTTTTTTCATATATTAATAGCTCACTTAAGAACCATCCAATGAAATCAACTGAAAACCCATTTATTTACACATCTATAATGCCCGCCCCCATCCCCATCCCCATCTCATATATATTTTTTTATATTTAACCCATTTCTACCCTTTGTGAAATATTTTTCGTTATGTTTTTGCTTTTCATGCTCAAACGCGCTGCTAAAGAGTCGAAGTAATAATACTCAAATAAAACATTTACAGGCACAGACGGCGAAAAACTGCAAATGACATACCCTATACCCTATACACTGTTGTGGTGCCGTGTGGTTTGTCCACAAAAGCAGCGTCGAGTTGAGAGTTGAGTCAAGTGGCAAGTGGCAAGTGAAGTGGAGAAGGGCGCCAAGTGCACTTCATTTCGTTTCCCCTCATAAATTCAAACCGAAAAATTCGCTTACAGAATCGCAGCAACAGCAGCAACAGCAGCAGCAGGGCAAAGAGCATGAAGTGCACTTGGAAACAAGCTGCCTACAGCGTCAGCGAATGAGGCACATATTCACACACACACACACTCACACACATAGACTGTGTGTAACTCCGGCTCAGATGAAGCTACTATAGGGTTTTAAATGTCTATGCACTTAAAGAAAAAACCTATAAAAACTGTTGATGAAAATTGCAATTAAATTGTGAGAAAGAATTTATTGATTTAGTTGGGATTATTAAATTATTAAATTTTGGAAAAGAGTTTAATAATTTAGCTGGAACTATTGTTTTAATAAGTATTAAAAAATATGGTGTAGAAAATTATCAACAATATTTCAACACAATATTTTAATTAAATTAAAATTCGAAAAAATTTTTTTTAATAATTTTATTTTTTATTACAATTGAATTTTTTGTTTTTATTTTTGCATTTAGGTTAAGAAGGCCCGTTCTGCTTCAATTTTAATAAATGTTTATTATTTATTAAAATATATTCTTTTACTCCTTTTTTTATTTAATTTTTTTAATACCAGATTTCTGTCTCAAAGTTTTTATTTAATACGAAACTCCAGTTGCTACTACCAATATTTCAGAGCTCAACAACTTTTCTCTAAAATTTTTTGCAGTCTTAACTAATTTTTTAATACCCTAGACAAATTTTCTTCAAAAAGTTTTTATCAAAATTTAAAAAATGCTAAAGTTCAATTCACATTTTTATAACTTAAAAAAAATAGTGAATTATACTATGGAGCGTAAATTAAATATTTGGAAAACAAAAATGATAAGCTTTAATTTTTTTTAGCAAATCACTTTTTAAACATTGAAAAAAAAAATTTTCAAGATTTTTAACTTGACTTAATTTTATTTTGAATTTAATTGCATCTGGAAATATATATATATTTTTTATAAAAATAAAAAGCTATAATTTGTGTATATACTTACGACTTTTTACAATTTTTTTTAAAGTATAAATTCATATATTTTTTATAGTATAAATTCATAAATATATTATTCATTTATTTTTCATATTTTTCAGCCATTCAATCGAAACTCGACTCTATATACTTTACTTTAAAGAATCCTCTTTAATTTCCATAAAAGTAAGTGTGCTTTCAAAATTAATTCTAATTAAGTAATCTCTGTATTTTCTTTATTTTTCTAAGTGTGTGTTAGAATTTTTCGCGCAGATTGTCTCTTTATGTCTGGTAGGAAATTTAGTTGCCTTAACAAATGCGACAAAAGTAGAATGCATTTCGCACTTGAAACTGAAGGTAACAACAACAAAAACAACAACAATAAAAACAACAACAACATTAAAAGCAACAACAAGCTGAAGAGTTAAAACAACAAAACGCATTGTGGTTAAAACAAAAAAGTTTTTAGCCCAAAAACTCCATTGCAGCGAAGCTTCTGCATCTTTTC
>JAWNNH010000627.1:0-24746 GCA_035043045.1 Hirtodrosophila alboralis | reverse complement strand
CTTTGTGGCCACAGATTGAAGAGTACAGAAAAATATGAACAACTTTAATGTGCATTTGTTTGTGTACTCGTTTATGATATGTTTATAAATATCTCTGACAAAACACATCATAAACTGAAGAGTCCTTTGGATTTATACCTCATCATCTTTAGATTCCTTCTGTGCTGTATCTTTTGTATCTTCTATATGAGTTTTCCCTTTTTTATATTTATTGCATCATTCGTTGCTGTAAACTCGCATATTAAGTGGATTGATGCATTAATATTTAAACGGCGATTTGTGGCTACCAAAGGTGGCTCTGTTGGCCCAAGAGTGAAACGACTTGAGGGCCACTGGGTAGCTGCACTTAACCTTTGACCCTTTGCTGTATATTTATGAGTGCTGCTACACTGGACTGCTGATAATGCTTAATCTGCATATAAATATATCGATTTGAGATACATTTTAGCCACACATATGCTATCGCCCCAAACAATAATTACCTCTATAAAAGATACTATACTCCCAGTAAAGAGTCCTTCTTTCCCCTCTACTGAGCAGGACATGCCACATTAAAACGCGGCACACATTCTTGGCCCCATGTTAAGTTTTTTGTGGGTGTTCTTGGAACTGGGAGAGCTTGGGCTCATAAATAAAACATAAAGGCGCCGGCGCATAGAATTCCTTTTTTTATGATGTCGGCAAGCAGTTGCAGCCTCCAAGCTTAACTTTCCTCTCTGACGGGCAGCATATTTTGAAAAATGTTTATAAAATAACACGCAAAACGTACAAGTCATAAATAATGCGTTCGAGCAGCAGTAAGAGGAGAGAGAGGAGGGGGGGAAGGGCAAGTCGAGTGTCGCAGCAATATAAAATTCTCTCGCGTTTGACATGCAAATATCGGTAAACAACCTCCAAGTAGATCCTAACTGGCAATTATAACTGCCAGGGCCAATCGCTTGGACTATGCCTGATTTATAAGTTTCTTTGCCTAGGTTAATATGAGTCCACAATAAGAATCTCAATTATGATTAAGATGATTACCCAACTCTTTCAATTCGAATGCGCCTCTTGGGGTCGTTTGCTTTGACCGTGTCAAATGAATAAATTGCAAATGACATTTGTGCCGTTATTTACAATTAATTACACAACTGACACACATTCCCCTCTCTCTCCAAACCAGAAACATGCCAAGAAAGTAGACCAGTAGAAGGGAAGGGACATCATCCTCGTGCTTCCTTGCACTCCTCTCACATGCAGCTGCAGTTGATTATGCAAACTCCCCCACACATTCATCCTGATTGTGGGGCGTGTCATGCGCCTACTCCCCCCTACAAACACAATCGATTAACATTTAATTGCACCTGCGGCTGCTCCAATTTCGAGTGCCTCTCAGATTCACTAATCGAAATTATTGTTTGGGCCACTTCAGGCTAAACTCGAGGCCTGAAACAGGAAAAGGAACAGGAACACCATCTACAAATGCAAAATATTTGTTTGGCTGTTGAATCTTGAAATTGGAATACATTTGGGTTTACATTAGAACAACCTACAAAATTGCAAACTCTACATTAAGAATGGAAAGGTGTTTATTCGCCTTGTCTAACTAATAATCATATTTTAGTTTCCTTTACTAACTGACTCCCTTTTATGCCTCCTTGAAGTCCTAGTCCTTAATCAGGAAAGCACTCAACGGCTCAGCAGCCAAAGGGCAAATCAAGTTGAATATTTTCCGGTTTTTTGGAATTTTGTTTTTAACCCTTTGACGCATTCAGTTTAGGTTTTGTCTGCTCGCTTCCTTAACAAACACGAATCCTTTTCCGGTTTCAATTCGGCAATAAAAACCAAACAATTTAGCGAAAAGTTTGAAGGCGTTTCGTTGTATTTGTGGTTGCTCAAAGTGTTTCAACAACAACAACAGCAACAAGAAAAAGGAAAACATTCAAAACACTTCCGCTTTTCACACGTTTTTCCTCTCTCAGACAAAAAAATGCCACAAATGTTGCGCCAAAAATAACATTTGAATACCAAAAAAGGTTTTTGTGCTACGTCAGACTAACGAGGATGAGGGACAAACAAAACACAAGGAGGCAGAGGCAGAGGCAGACGCAGATAGAGACGTCTCTCTCCATTCCGCAGTTATTTCGGGAATTTTTATGGTGACATTCAGAGAATGACAAACTGGTCGCTGTCATGGAAATATATCTTCATTTGCAAAGTAACTAAATGGCAATTTTTTTTATATTTTATCCTCTGTTGTATCTCATAGGCAAATAAGTCCGTATCACATTGATTTTTCTAAATGCCTCTGTTTATTTTACACCAGTCAACAGCCGAATCGGAATCAGAATCAGAATCTGTATCTGCATCTGATTCAGAGCTCCACTTGTCCACAATGATCCCAATTGAAGCTCGCCTTTGGATATCCATTGAATCGTTGAATGACTCGCGTTACAGAACATTAATATTTGATTTTGTTGTTTGTTTTTAATTTGTGTTCTAAAGTAAATTTATTTAGATTTTCCCTCATATGAAGCAAACGACACTCCAATTGAGTTTCCCTTCCCTCTTTACTATTTTCTATTTTTCTGCATTTTGCATCCTGGAAACTACAGGAAATCGATACTCGGATATTTGTCATTGAAACTGCATTTGATTGGGATGACAACGGATGTTCGGAGTGTGAATTGACTTTTAACCTTGTTTTGACTTCTTTGTCTGCAAATGAATTTCCCTTGCAGCATCAAATTGTCAACATTAATTAAAGTTTCGTTATACAAAGAGTTTTTCCTGTACATTTATTCAGATAATTCTCTATAATTTCATCAAATTTGGACTTATAAATTCTGTTTTAATATATATATTTGTATATATAAATCTGGGAGTAGTTTATGCTGTAGTCCTTCAATATTCTCATAGATTTATATACTTCAGACAGCTGCTGGTCAAAGCCAAAGATTTTCTGACACTTTACAGACAAAAACGAGTTCAAATCAAGAGGGATTTAGAATGGACCCGCCTTGACCCACATTCACAAATTTATTTATATTTGAAAATAGTTAAATTCCTATTTTTCATCATCAGGCCTGGCTTAAATGCTCACATGAGCACAGAGTTTGAGCCTTTGGAATGTGCCAGCTGTTAATATTTTGACAATGACGCATAAGTCCTGGACAAAGGACGAATGGACAGACTGACAAATGAACCAGGATAGGACAGGCCTTACTAATGCCAGCCAGTTCAACAGACAGTTGCCAAGATGAATGTCGACAGTTGGATGAAAATCCAAATTTCATATTCAGACCCAGCCAACAGTCGAATCCTTAACACAAAGTGTAACCCTCTTTATGTCCTGCTTGTTGTGTTGTTGTGTTATTGTTTAAGTTGTTTTTGTTTTTGTTTTTCTGGCACCTTCATTAGTTATTCAGAAATTGTCGAGGTCATGTCGAGTTGAGTTGGAGATGTAGTCGGAGCACAACTGGAATTATGTCAGAAATACTCGGGTTGTTTAAGGCCCAGAAACAAACGCACATGTGAATTGTAAGGGGTGAGGAGAGAGGGGAATAGAATTTAGGGGTAGATGATGAATGATAAAAGGAAAGTTTTTAAGTGGCCAATGTCCTTTAAGTGAAATATCTGCTCACATTTTTGAATATTTTAAATGTGATGATAATCATAAAGGTGTTAAAAATGCGATGACAGCTTTCTTGGAATAAATAAATATTTATAATTTAATTCCAAATGCAGCTTACAATTGAATAAAGCTAAAATATTATTTACCCAATTCAACATTAATTAAAATTATATTTTTCCGTTTAAACGATGAAATTATTGAGCAATCGATGGAGATGACAAGACAAATCCCGATTATCCTTTGTGTTGGGTAATCAGCGGCAATTGGGAATGACTTTTAAGGAGATTAGAGTAAATGCCGGTTCCTTTATAATCTGGATCCTTAATCTGACATTGAATTCACCTGCGATTCAATTAATTTGACAAGGGTAATCCCACAATTGTAAATTGGTTAAATGACTGAATTACAGCATTTAAAATGCTTCGAGTTCAACTTTAAATGGAAATTGTTTATTGTTCTCATTTCTGCTGAGCGTGTTAATGAGTTGCTAAGTTGTCCTAAAGAGTCCTGTCGCACAGGACATTCCCATTGTCTGGCGAGTACCCTGACAGCGATAAATGTCAATTGCAGAGCAAAGGACAACTCTTCTTTCATGGATTTACATTTTCATAGACCGAGGGACGTCCAAAGTTCAACTTGCCTCCAAAATGCAGCATAATTGAGAGAGGATAACTGGGAAGAAGGAGTAAATTCGACTGGTCACAGCTGTGTCCTCCAATTTGGAGGTGGATATGCAAACAATTGCAGGATTATGGCATCCTTCTACCATGTCCTGCCCATCGACAATCGACCATCGAGTGGGCTCATAATTTAACCCTGGCTAATGCCAAAGTGCGCACTTCCACTTCAATTCCCATTCATTGACTGTCTGCTCTCAAATATCTGTTTTTGGCAGTTATTGGTCTGATTTGAAGAGTATGTATATTCTGTCATATTTCTAGCATAAATGCAAATTGCAAAGTCTTGTTTATTATTTTTAAAAGTCAGCCAAAAAATCAGCTAAACATTTAAAACTTTTTTACACTTTGACTGAGTTTGACTGAAGCAAACGATTTGCTCGCTTTTTTGCCTTGATTTAAGTGAAAGTTCAATAACAACAACCACTGTAAAGTGATACAAAAGGCAACCACCAGACACACCCACACACACCCACAAGTCTGAGGTCATTGAATTTGGCAGCTTTTGGTTAGAGGTTTCCATTTGGATTCCAATTTCATTGGCTACTTTTGGGGAACTTTAAACGGCTTTCGAAAGGACAATGCGAATATCTGTGTTCGGCATTCGAAAAGGATTTTGGGGATATTAAAATACAGACGTAAAAAAGAGAAAAAACTTTAAGGATTATTCTGCCGTATCGGTTTACCCATTGCCCAAAGTGTTGGATAAACCAAAAAGTGTTGGCTCATTCAATGCAACATTAAGCATGTAATTGTTATTATATATCTATTTATATAATTGTATATAACATTTTACACCTTTGTTAACTTTATATATATTTCAACAGGTTGATTGTTAAGCCAACACAAGTTTCCAATTGAAAAGCAAATTCCCATCGCAAATACCACAAACTGCTTCACTTTGACATCGAATGAGCAACTTCTTGTTGCAGATCCCCTGCGATTAGAGGGAATGTCAAGATGTCAACCAAATTGATTTATTGCCCCAGCCAAAAGCCACAGGTGTCCATCTGCAACTCCAACTCCAACTCCTTGTCCAATCCTAGGCAGTTGTCAGCTGTTCCCTGTTGACAGACATTGCGGTCGCCATCTGCAAACTCCTCGCGCATTTCAAATTTTCCATTTTGTTGTTGTCCCTCAATGTCCTCAATGTCCTGGCTGCCAAGTTTGAGTTTTGCGTGGCCTTTGTGGTTTCAGCTGTGGTTCCGATGACAGCTCAACCACCTGCCTGCCCAGCCACCCACCAGACCCCCCTATCTACGATTGGAACATGAAAAATGATAGCGTCGATAGCGATAAATCTTGGCCGCATTTAAAATCGAATTTTTCGCTTAATGTTTAGCATAATCAGGGGCTGACAGGGCATAGAAAGAGAGAGGGGAATCCCACGCAGTTCCTTTGTTGACACCTCTCTCTGCTAATTCGAATTTAATGCTCGTTGCTCGGCATGACAAATATTGAAGGTGTCGTTGGGAGCCAGGGGAGGTCAGAGGGACAGGACTCTCTGTCTGTCCCGCTGACAGTTTAATTGAATCTAAATCCTGCTGTGTCTGGGCCGCATAAGCAGAAAACATGTTTTTAATTTCATTGTTTGGGTTTTGCCTCAGAAGGTAAACAGTGAGATTTATGGCCACATTAATTCCAGAGAGAGAGAGAGAGAGCTTCACTGTACTATCTGCATTTTTCCTAAACATATTTTGATAGCTCCAAGTAGCAACATGAACATGCACAACAAATGTGGCAAAGTGCAAGCTGCAAATGTTCTCAAACATAAAAATCCCTACAAAATTAAACATAATTTTAAACCAACAATGAAGCCATAGGAAACAAAGTTTATAGTTTGAATATTTAGTTGCAACTACAGCAACTGATATTGTATCTAAGTTTGTTTATGCTTAGTTCCTTTTTTTGGGTATAAAATTCGGAACATTTTATGATTTATTATCTTGGCTAGAACAAATGATTTTTTAAAAATATTTGCAACATTCAAACTGACAACAAAATGCCAGACTGCAACTGAACTGACATTTAAATGTACTCTGATATTTTCATTTTATTTTTGTTATTATTTTACTGCTTTAAAGCTGAGTTTAGTTGTGTAACTATTTAAATTTTAATATACAAGTAATTTCTATAGATTTATTGTGATTAAAAAGACATTTATCTTGGGGCTGTCTGAAATATGTCAAAAGTTTCAGCCGTCTCAAATATATTTGCAATGAAATAAATCTAAATTTGGCCCAAAGGTTCGACGCATATGTGAAATCAGCGTTTAAAGGATTTATTGCTGGCCCAGAAGATTGAAGCAGCTGTTCAAGAGTAAAAGATACAAAACTGCGATATCATGTTGAGATTGGCATAAATCAAAAGCTGCAAAATTTGTTTACATGCAGCGTATGTGTAATAAAAAAAACTGAAAAAAAAGAAAAACAATTTTCAGGTGCCTATTTTAAGCATCATCAATCATATTTGAAAAAGTGAATTTATATTTGATTTGCTTTAATTTTAATTGAACAAGTTGCAAGTTTCTTCAATGTTGTCAAGATTTATGCTACATGCAAAATAATGAGGCTTCATATGATGTCTGAACTATTGATTTTGTGACATAAACTTGTTGGGAAAAGTGCCAACTTCAGCGCAGTCTCAGCACAATAATAGGAAGCATCAGCTACCAAACAGTTTATGCCACAATTCGTTGCAAGTAGAAGAAGCAGAAGACGAGGTGCATTTAAAGTTGCCCCTGTGTGTGGAGATGCCGCAGGCAAAACTTTCAAGTCATAAATATGAAGTCTGGAACAAGTTGCCAAGATAGTTTCACAGTCAGCGATTATTAAAAATTTATTGATTGCCCCGATAATGTTCAATATGTAGGCGTTGGCCGCTGACACAAAAGACCCCAAAGGCTCAAAACTCTCTCCAAAAAATGCTTTTAATCTGATTGCAATGGCGGCGGTCACAAAAAGTTGGCAGCAGCAAAAAAAAAACAGAGAAAAAAAAGAAAAATAAAAATCTATTGAATGAAAAATATTTATGCACTTGAATGGCAATAGAGATAAAGCAGCGATAGTTAGATAAAGATAGAACGAGTAGATAACGTAAAAGTTTTTAGATTATAAATCAAAACTTTCAATTTTCCAAGCTAGTTTTTCTTTTTTGTTTGCCAACTTCAGTCGAGACTCTTTGGCATTTTTTTTTAGTCCTTTTGGGTAAGGATAGAAAAAGTTGGCAAAGTCTTGAAAGTAAGCTAGAACAATAGTTTGATTGACTGACAAATTGCCAGACAAAATTGAATGCCATTGAAAGTACAAATATGTTGCAACAAATGTAATTAGTGTTTACATGATATGAAGAGAAAAACTTTGCACTAATTTGAAAAGTCGATAAAATTAGGCTATATTTTTTAAAATACCCTGTAATGTAATTTAAGGTAATTAAATATATATTAATTGTGGTGTAGAAAAACGAAGTATAGACCCAACTAAAGCAGAGTTATGTTATGTATAATTTTAACTATTTAATTCAGAAATAACTAATTATAGGAAATTTATATAATTTTTTGCAGTCTAATAGGTTTTTTTTTATTATATTAGAATATTATTTGCCGATTTCTAAATGTTGGCAAATTCCTAACAGATTTTATTAAAATGTAGAAAAAACACAGATTGCCTCATTTTAAATTATTAAGATCATTATACTGGGCTACTTGGATTGTTCACTTAATTATTTTCAAGAACAATTTAATATTTTTTATATATTATCCAATTATTTTTTTAAAAACAGAAAAATTTAATATTTTTTTAATATTGTTTACTTAATTGTTCAAAAATAGTTTTTCATAAAAAGTTAAGTAATTTTGTTTTCCCAAGAACAATTAAATAAATTATAGTATTATACATAATTATTATTATAGTATATATACGCGAATCTAATTATTTTATTAAGAACAGAAAATCTTAATAATTTAAATATTATTTACTTAATTTAAAAAAAAAACTTTTTCATGTTTTATATTTTTTTTTTATTTTCCCAAGATCAATTGAATATTTTATATAAATAAAAACGTATCTTATAATTTTATTAAGAACAGAAAACCTTAATAATTTAAACATTGCTCACTTAATTGTTCGAAAACACATTTTCAAAAAATTACCAAATATATTATATATCTGGTCCCCCAAGAACAATTATATATATTTTATATAAAGATGTTTTTATATATTTAAAAAAGACAGAAAACCTTCAAATTTTAAACTTTCTGTTCTCCCAAGAATAATTAAATATATTATATATAAACACGTATTTAATTATATTATTAACAACAGAACACCTTCAATACTTTCAATATAGCCTTCAATTACAAGCACATTTCCTCCAAAAGTTATTAATAGAATTTCCTGAAAATTCATTAGCTTTCACACTGACCACAATAGAAATAGAGAGAGCATCACAGAACCCATCAGTAATGTGATATAGAGAATTTATTGTCTGTTTTGGTTTTGGCTGCGTGTTGCGTGTTGCATGTTGCATGTTGCATGCCTCAAGGCATTGCGGCTCATTTAAAAGCTGCCTGGCATAGTTAACCGCATACGCAACAGAAGATGAAGACAATGATAACATATTCGAAGGAATTATATGTGGAAAGCCTTTTGTTTGGGTGTTGCTGCCACTTTTGTTGCTCCTGCGGCTGCGGCTGTAGCTGTGGCTGCAACGTTGTTGCACAGAGAATGTAATCAAGAAAACATTTAAATGAATGGCAAATTCAAAATTGCATGCATATTTCATATGTGCAGCCACAAAATGCTCATGTAATTGCGCACAAGTTGCCAGACAGTCAGATATATGTTAGGTTGCCTGCATAAATTTATACTTGACACCATACCAAAATAAACTGTTTGCCACAGTAGCAAAGCTTCCGCAGGGCCTCCTACAGTGTGTCTCTATCTAGCTATGCCACGTGCAACGCCAAGATGCGGCGCCGGCACAAAGCCTTTGCCATGGCATTAGCATGCCAGACGGCGTTTTGTGGCAGCAGGCTGAAATTTGCACATTGATTACTTGCCGGAAGTCATAATTAAACAACATCAAAGGACACACAACGAGAGGCTGGCACTGCACAAGGACAAACACGCTAAAACTTTACCAAACAAGTCACAAAAATTAACACATCATTTGTTTACCAAACACGTTTGACACGGCCAAAAACTTGACCACTTTTCACCTTTCTAATTGAAAATTCCAACTGCGAGCTGATAATGTAAAGAGCCAACTACTTAAGTAATTTGGTTAGTTACAAGTGACAGCTGTGCACAACAAACACACACACCTAAACACACACACACACCTCAAAGTAAGTTGACTGTTGGCAGACATGCATGTAAAGAGGCCAAAACAGGATAACTTAAGGCTCAAGGCTCGAGGCCCAAGGCCAAACCATTAGCAGAGTCAGGTCGTTAAAAAGTAAAAATCAATTTATGAGCAAACATTAAGTGAAAAAGTTTTGCCATTAAAACCAAAAGAGGTGACGGTGGTGTAGGTAGTGCCAGATACACTCAGAGAAAAGAGAAATATAAATAAAATTAAATATAAAAATAAAATAAAATAAACAGCAATAGCAAAGGCAAATAAAATAGGAAAAACATTAAAAAGAAAAATAAAATAACAAAATAAGAATTCAAATATGTACTTACACATATTACAACAATTTAAATTAAAGACATTTTTAAAAAAACCAAAAAATTATAATAATTAATATAAATAAAAAACATAAAAGTAATAATTAGAAAATGCTCTGTCTACAACTTTAAGCTCTCATAATTTTATCAAAACTGAAAAGATTATTATGCGGAATGTCTTTTTGTTCGTGGTTTGACCACTAGATTTAATTTTTTATTTAAAATTAAAAAATAAATTTTTTTCAACTTTTCTTAGATTTTTTCTAAGTATGATTTTTTATGTGCTGCGTACCTTCTAGACTTTTAATCTTCATAACTTTGTCAAAACTACTTAGATTTTTATGCGAAATTTCACTTTATTCATTACCTCTACAACTTTTATTATATTTAACATAATTAAATCAATTTATTCGCATATTTTCTGTTATTTTTCTGTCATACTTCATTCTCTTAAATAATTTGCAAATTAATGTGTAAAAACAATAATTTTTGTATTTTTTTTTAGGACTTTTGACATTTGATTGTCTAGATAAAAAGCTTTTTGAAAATCTGAAAATTTTATTTTGAATCGATTGTGGGCATTAATATTGGTATAAAACTATTATGGAAAACATAATGTGAGAGTTATTTTAGATGTAAGGCCAAAAAATCCCCAAAAATTGTACTTTAAACTCAAAATTCCAGACTAAAAACTCTCATAACTTGTTCAAAATTTAACCGATTTTCATGTCGAATGTATTTTTAATTATGGTTTACCCTCTAGGTTAATTTGACATTTAAATTTTAGAAAATAAATTTTTTCGTTTTTTTGCATTTTTTTTGCATACCTACCCCTATCAAATTTTGAAAATTTTTTGAAAAATTTAAAATCTCACAATTTTATTTTTAATCGATTGTGGGCATTAATATTGGTATAAAACTATTATTGAAAACATAATAAGAGAGTTATTTTAGTTGTAAGGCCGAAAAAACCCCAAAAATTGCACTTTAAACTCAATATTTTTTTGTAATTTTTTTGAGTGTATTGAAAGCGAGAGCCAGTAACTTTGGTATAAAAGTCAAACCTTCAAGTTATAGGTACACGATGAAACTCAACTCGAACTTCACTTGACGTCGTGGCGTCTGGCAATTGAGGTGTTGAAAAGATAAATCAATTTGCTGGCTGTGCACAGTTGCCAACAAAAAGGTTTAATTAACGAACAAATGTCAACTTGAGCGAGCAACACTTAAGCAGCAACTTTTGTACGCAATTAAGGCATGAATGAATGACAGCTTGAATGGGCCACCTAAGTGGGTAACTGAATGAATGAATGAATGAACGAATGAACGAATGAATGAATGAATGAATGAATGAATGAACGAATGAATCAGTGAATAACTGAATAAATGAATGAATGTAAGAATGAATGAGTCTGGCGGTTGTCCCTCTAACAAGTGCGTGGGCACATTAAATCCTTTTAAATTGCTTGTGCAATTTAGCAACAATTTCTTCTGCTTCTATAGCAAGTACTTGGAACAAAATCTTCAATCTGGCTTTAACCACACAATTGTTGCACTTGTCTCTTGGTTTGTGTTCTAATTCTTGTTGTTGTTGTTGTTTTGTGGCTGGCCATTTAATTGCTGATAGCATCAAGACAACTTTAATGGCGTTTACGTAGCGTATATTTGTTAAAACGTGCAGCCAAATGCAATGATTAGGGTTTGAGATTATTGGACAATGTTGGGAATTACTTCTAATCCCAAGAATGTGTGGGGTATTATGAAGGGATTAGGGAATAATGATTCCATAATAGAAATATTTATAACTTAATTAAAAGTAGCTTTATTTGTCAGCTAAACATTGCACATTCGTCATATGATTTCATTTTCTAGTTTTGTATACCTTAAAAAAATATTTCTAATTTGTTAATCAGCATAAATGATTTTTTTCAGTAAGGACAATCTTTAAAATTTACTTTAAAAATCTAATAAAATGTTTGTAAGAAATTGCTCAGCTTAAATTTTAGAACTTTTTTAGCAAGCAAAACGCGCAAAGAATTTTCGAAATTTTGTCTTTAAATTTAAATTAAAAATAATTGTAAGATAAAAGATAAAAGGGCAGCTATTAACAAATAAGAGAGGGATGCGAACAGCCGGTCTATTGTGCCTATTTTTTTTTTAAATTAGTATAAATAAATGTTCTCTGAAAGAACATTAAAATTCCCTTTACCAATCCTCCAAATCTTCCTAAGAATTTCACCAACTTAATTTTTAAGATTTTTTCAGCAAGCAAAAAGCGCAAATACTATTAAATTTTTTTATTTTATTTCATTTTTTTGAGTCTTTTAAGCACTCAGTGCCACAAAAGCGCAAAAATTCAATGAAATTGAGACCAGCAACAAAGCGAATAAATTGTCACTTTGCCCTGCTTGAATTGTAAGTGCAAATATTAACATTCAAAACAAGCGTACACTTGTGGCTTACAAACAGATAGTATATATATATATATATATATACTATATATATTTATACCATATAGAGTATATAGGAAGAAAATGTCAGCATGCTTAACTGAGAGACACTTGGAGAGCTACAACAATGCCCAAGTGACAATGTAAGTGACAGACAGGCTGCAGAGCTGTTGACAGACGCCTCCTCTCTGCTAAAGGCAGTTTTCCTTTTGTAAGACAGACAGACAGACAGACAGTCAGACAGACAGTCAGACAGATAGACAGACAGACAGAAATCAAAAGTAGAATTCGAATCCGAAAGCAAGGCAAACAATGAATGTCGCTCAGGCCACCGCAGGATATCAAATAATATTTGAACTAAATTTTCTGCCTTGAAACTACGACAAAATCGACACCAGGACACCAAGGAGACTTTTACACACATATATCAGTTAAGTTGAAAATCTGACAGCTTGCAACTGCATACAGATGAGCATTTTGCATATAAGGATAGTGTTGACATTAGGTCCTTTTGCCATGTTTAATCAAATTACAAGTTGATAAACAATTGGATAGCTGCTTGCCAAACAAAAGCAAACTATGCAGGTCAATGTAAATAGCAAATGCATGTTAGAGCTATTTTGTTTTTAAATCATTTCGTTTATTAAGTGAATAAATCCATAATTCCATAAATAGTATCTTTACAATAGAATGAAAAACCAACTGAACTCGAACTCGGGCGCACACAATTGTGTATACGAACTAAGCCAACTGCGCCAACGCTTAGATTAAAGAGAGCTACTTATAATACTAAAACACCATTAAGTTTCTATTTATATACACTCATATTAAAATATAATCTACTTAAGCAGCCAAAAATACACTTTTCTTTAAGTAGTCATTAGGCCGCTTAAATGACTTCAAGGGTTTGTTAGTTTGGCAGCACATTAGATGGTTTCTTAACTCCTTCTAACATGTGTGCTTTTAATGAGCCATTTAGCTAAATGTTGCCTCCTGTGACATTATTAATAATTTATGCTTTAAGTTATAATGCGACAACCTTTTAAACGCATTTAAGTTTAGTGCGAGTTCAGCGTTTTTAGTTTATATTAAGTGTCAATTATGGTAATAAATGTTGAAAATAAAATTTAGATTTTTAAATAATTTACAGAATGAATTTTCTTACTTTAATAATGCTTAAAATATTTCTTACCAATTTTCACTTTAATCAAGCCGCCCATTAACACATTTAAAATCATATTAAATAATCATAAGCACATGTGTATAAGCTACCCAAAACTCAAAGGCCATCATCAGCAAAATTTCAAGAGCTAATTAGCCAAATTGATTTTCATTGGCAGCATGCATAACACACACTGTTAAATGTGTCATGAAAATTAATTCAATTAACGAGTATGACAACATTTGAGATTCATTATGCACGTACGAGTATTTCAATTTGACAGATGAAATGATTCAAATATCATTCATATAAGTACTCAGTAAGTGCTACACCCAAAGGCAAAATGTTTTAGCTTTAAGCTGCACTCAAAATCTGCAGTAGCATTTTTTAGGGATTATTTTTTATGCAGCAATCAATTTGCATTGATTGAGAGAGAGAGAATTGCATATCAATTAAGTAAGCAAATGGAAATATTTGATTACAGTTGAACTTCTCTATAATCAACTTGAGCAGAAAGTTAGGAACTTACAATGAAAAATATTATATGATTCTTACAATGAATAAAAATAAATGAAATTTTAAAGGAGACTATGTTGACAAAACAATATGACAAACAAAATATTTCGCATATTATGAACAAGTTTTAAGAAGGAATTTAAAAGTAATATAGCAGTAATTGATATTCTGAATTAATTACAATAAATTTTGGTCTAACAATTGAACTAAAATTCAAAATAAACTTAGAAAATATATTTTATGCTTATTGCAATGAATTTAAATTTAAATTACGAGTTTTTAAGATTTCCCAATTATTTCCAAAAATTGTAAGAAAAATAACAAAAAATGTATAATAAAAAAAAAATATTTAAATTGAAATGGCAAATAAATTTAGAAGGAAAATGAGGACAACACACATTAATTTACTACGAAATGTCGTTTTAGTTTTTACTTACTTACAGCAGTTAAAAGTCTGAAAATATCAATTTCTATTTTAATTTTATTTTTTTTAGTTTTTCACATCCTTAAATATTACAGTTTTGATTTTTTAAATATTTAACAATTTTTCAATATTTGTTAGGGTATGAAAAATTGGGATAATTTCGCACAATTTACAGTAAAAGCCAAATTAATCCATAGTATGAAAAATCAGTTCAGTTTCGATAAAGTTAAGGCTCCTTATCAAATAAAAAATTCTTTTAAAAGAATAACAATATTTAGAGATTAAAATACAAATACAATTCAATGAAAAATCTACATGGGCAAATTGTGTTTTGTAAAACGTTCGCCATAGAGAATTTCAACTGCATTTCTGTACATATATATTTTTTTTTGTGCTTTTTGAACTAGACATACTATTTACATGCATATGCATATTTGAGCAAAAATGTATAAATGCAATGAATTATTTATTTAGCAGGTGCCGTTGCACGGTTTGCATTCCAATTAACACGAACTGCAAAATTCCCGTTTTGCCCATGCCACCTCCCGTGTTCCGTGTCCCCTGTCCCGTGTCCCATAACACAGTGGCATAAGTTCCAATTGGAAAGTGTATTTATGTCAACTGTAAGCCGATTAATGACGTCCTGAAAATGAAACAGAAACTTAAATATCGTTGCCATCGGTATGGCGAAAAGCAGCCTATTAAAATCAATTAAAATTGCAATGCTATACAAAAATGCGTAGTTAAATTTAATGCATTAATGCTGCCGTGCAATAAATTTTAAATATATATATATTATATATATACAAATGTATATATCTACTTTAATGCGCATTTAAATTGAAATTATAATTTACCAAAAATTTGTTGTTGGGTCATTAAAAATATTGAAGGCAACTTGGCCGTAAAATGTTACGTCAAATTGCCATTGCGTGAGATCGTAAAACTGCACGGAAATTTTCCACACAAAATATTTAATTGAAGGACAACAGAGATATTGAATTGATTTCGATTTTTTTACATACAAAAAACTATGGCCATTGGGCAAATAAAATGAAATGAATGCATTAATCCTCTGAGCGGTAAACAAAAATCCTTCAAATGAAATGTGATTAAAATTCAATGCACGCAAATACATATTTAATTAAAAAAAAACACACAATTTTTATATTGTAATATTTGTTGTGCAACATATGCGACAAAAAGTGCATCAAAAGTATTTACAGAAATTGTTGTTATTATTATTGTTGTTGATATTACTATGTTGTTTACAACGCTGTTCAAAATTTAATTGACTTTGCAAACAGAGAAAAATGTGATTTGAAAAAAAATTGTATATAAATTTCAGAAATAAATATTGTGCATTTTTTTTTAAATATAAAGCATCAAAATGTGGTTCAGTTTAAATAGAAAATAATTATTAAAATGTAGTGTTTGCTATTTGAGCACCTGCTGAGAGACTAATGCATTTTCTGGAATTTTTTTTATATATAATTTAGTATCTCCTGCTGACATATTGAGCTGATGAATTTTTGGAATAAATGCAAAAATTTGTATTTAATTTTTCAGTAACAAAATTCGGCAATTTTTGCCAATATATTTAAAAAAATTTACTCCAAAAAAGAACCCAATTTTTATCTTACTTCTTATTTTTTTTTCACAATTTTTTAATAAATTTAAATCTCCAAGATTGCAGTTAAAAATTTCAGTTAATTTAAATCATGCAATGGCAAGTCTGCCTATGTTTAAAATTAATCAAATTTTAAATAAATTAAAAACTCAATTACCTCATACAAAGCCAAGAAATATCAACAATTAATTGATTAATTAAAACAGATTGTTAAACAGCCGACAATTTAAATTTAAATATATTTAAATTGCAAACAAAAAGGCCTATTAAACTATTTAATAATAAAAAAAAATTTATTAAATGATTTAAGCCAACACAAACGCTTTATGTAAAAACTTAATAACACAAAGTTAAAACAAAAACAAATATTTAAACTTTATTATATACCAGACCAAAAATGAAGTGAGAGTTTGCTGTGGACTCTGCCAGACCCCAACATGCCCATTAACAACCCCAACTCGAACCCATTCCCTAACTTTAGGTTACCTTTAGCTAACTGACCTTTTTGGCAAACTGAGCAGCAATAAAAGTTTAAATAGAAGTGCCAACAAACCACAACAGCACTCATCATGGTTCAACGCGGCCAACACAGAATGTGGATGGGTTCCAAAATAGAAGCTAAGGGTGTATAATGGTTGGGGGAGTGGGAAGGAATTTGAATGTCCGGATGGGTGGGTGTGTGGACCTGCACCTGGACATATGAGCAGCATTTCCGGCAAAACCTCACTTGTGGCCCAAAGCGGACAAGTTAACAAGCATTAGAACGAGATACGCAATGTGAATGCATAGAACCCAACTGAGACACAGATATGCAATGTTTATCAGCTTGCCATTTAGTTGTTTGACACAGGGAAAAATAGAACCACATCCGAATAACTATAAACTACAATAACGAGACTGGTATTTGTTATATAGACATGACTGATTTTTATCAAAATGAAAATCTCACTTTCAACTCTAACTCTATTATTTCCATGTATTAAATGCCCTGCTATTGTATCATAATATTTAATTTAATGCACCATGGGCAGATGTAAATATAGATAAAGAAAAATACAAAAAAAATAATTTTTTTTTTTTTTGTGAAAATAATAGAAATAAATTTGATTTAAATATAAAGTAAATAAGAAGGTTTAATTGTGGATTAAAATCAGTTGAGAATTATAAGTAAGCTGTAAGCAGCAAATTAAACTGTTAGAAAATTCTGTATGGAATATCCAAAGGTTTCTTTTGGGCCTCTCCCTTGGGCAGTAAATTTTAATATAATTAATAATTTTAATATAAGAATTTTTTAATTTAAATGGAGAAGTTTTCTAATTAATAATTTTAATTTAAGAATTTTTTCATTTTAATGGAGAAGTTTTCTGTCTGAAACAGTTCTCAATTATCTTATTTTTTTTTAAATACAGTTCTATTGTTTTTTTGCTTTTTTTTAATTGAACATAAAGACCTTTTTGTAAGCATTTCTTCTTACATTATCAAAAAAAAATATAAATCAGTATCGATAACAAGAATCAATTTAACCGCAGAAGTTTTATCGATTGACTTTTACGCGCATTTTGCAATATCGTTTTCAATTTTTTCATATTCCATAAGCTAAATTAGAAGTATCACATAACAACTCTGTGGCAAAATAAATGTTTTTTCATATATTAATAGCTCACTTAAGAACCATCCAATGAAATCAACTGAAAACCCATTTATTTACACATCTATAATGCCCGCCCCCATCCCCATCCCCATCTCATATATATTTTTTTATATTTAACCCATTTCTACCCTTTGTGAAATATTTTTCGTTATGTTTTTGCTTTTCATGCTCAAACGCGCTGCTAAAGAGTCGAAGTAATAATACTCAAATAAAACATTTACAGGCACAGACGGCGAAAAACTGCAAATGACATACCCTATACCCTATACACTGTTGTGGTGCCGTGTGGTTTGTCCACAAAAGCAGCGTCGAGTTGAGAGTTGAGTCAAGTGGCAAGTGGCAAGTGAAGTGGAGAAGGGCGCCAAGTGCACTTCATTTCGTTTCCCCTCATAAATTCAAACCGAAAAATTCGCTTACAGAATCGCAGCAACAGCAGCAACAGCAGCAGCAGGGCAAAGAGCATGAAGTGCACTTGGAAACAAGCTGCCTACAGCGTCAGGAATGAGACACATACACACACACAACACACACACAGACTGTGTGTAACTCCGGCTCAGATGAAGCTACTATAGGGTTTTAAATGTCTATGCACTTAAAGAAAAAACCTATAAAAACTGTTGATGAAAATTGCAATTAAATTGTGAGAAAGAATTTATTGATTTAGTTGGGATTATTAAATTATTAAATTTTGGAAAAGAGTTTAATAATTTAGCTGGAACTATTGTTTTAATAAGTATTAAAAAATATGGTGTAGAAAATTATCAACAATATTTCAACACAATATTTTAATTAAATTAAAATTCGAAAAAATTTTTTTTAATAATTTTATTTTTTATTACAATTGAATTTTTTGTTTTTATTTTTGCATTTAGGTTAAGAAGGCCCGTTCTGCTTCAATTTTAATAAATGTTTATTATTTATTAAAATATATTCTTTTACTCCTTTTTTTATTTAATTTTTTTAATACCAGATTTCTGTCTCAAAGTTTTTATTTAATACGAAACTCCAGTTGCTACTACCAATATTTCAGAGCTCAACAACTTTTCTCTAAAATTTTTTGCAGTCTTAACTAATTTTTTAATACCCTAGACAAATTTTCTTCAAAAAGTTTTTATCAAAATTTAAAAAATGCTAAAGTTCAATTCACATTTTTATAACTTAAAAAAAATAGTGAATTATACTATGGAGCGTAAATTAAATATTTGGAAAACAAAAATGATAAGCTTTAATTTTTTTTAGCAAATCACTTTTTAAACATTGAAAAAAAAAATTTTCAAGATTTTTAACTTGACTTAATTTTATTTTGAATTTAATTGCATCTGGAAATATATATATATTTTTTATAAAAATAAAAAGCTATAATTTGTGTATATACTTACGACTTTTTACAATTTTTTTTAAAGTATAAATTCATATATTTTTTATAGTATAAATTCATAAATATATTATTCATTTATTTTTCATATTTTTCAGCCATTCAATCGAAACTCGACTCTATATACTTTACTTTAAAGAATCCTCTTTAATTTCCATAAAAGTAAGTGTGCTTTCAAAATTAATTCTAATTAAGTAATCTCTGTATTTTCTTTATTTTTCTAAGTGTGTGTTAGAATTTTTCGCGCAGATTGTCTCTTTATGTCTGGTAGGAAATTTAGTTGCCTTAACAAATGCGACAAAAGTAGAATGCATTTCGCACTTGAAACTGAAGGTAACAACAACAAAAACAACAACAATAAAAACAACAACAACATTAAAAGCAACAACAAGCTGAAGAGTTAAAACAACAAAACGCATTGTGGTTAAAACAAAAAAGTTTTTAGCCCAAAAACTCCATTGCAGCGAAGCTTCTGCATCTTTTCGGCTCATTTTTTCAAGAGTTTCTATTTTTTTTTTATACATTTTTTTTTGCCAATTTGCTGCAGAAAATGAAAATTTAAATTTTTAAGCAACGCAGACGACGCTGACGAAGGCTGCCAAAAGTTTTTCAACAGTTTTATGTTTTTTTTTTATTTTTTTTTTTCCGACTGCAGCTGGGAAATTTCACACATTTCCCACAGCGCATTTGCAGCGTTTTCCGTGTGTTTT
Organism: Hirtodrosophila alboralis; assembly: GCA_035043045.1. Lineage (NCBI taxonomy): Eukaryota > Metazoa > Arthropoda > Insecta > Diptera > Drosophilidae > Hirtodrosophila > Hirtodrosophila alboralis. The sequence goes on along the minus strand of JAWNNH010000627.1, from coordinate 4,866 downwards.
TGCAAATGCTCCATTTGCTTGTCTTTATACTTTTTATTTTGGTTGAGTTTTTCTTTTATTTTTTTCTTTTTTTTTTGTCTGCGCTTGCTGCCATTTTTGCAATTTTGTCAACGTGAAGAGCTTGAAGAAAAGCTGCAGCGTTTTTTGTTGTGGTTTTTTGCCCCGCACGCTGATGAATGAGTACAGAGCCAGATAGTTACTGGGTTTCGCACTCGTTTCAATTTAACATAATGAAAGACAGACGTTGTTGGCTTTGGTTTTGCATTGGCCAAAGTAGCCTGGCAATCATCAGCACACTGAGGCCAAAGAATGCACATCCGACACGCCGTTTCCTGCTTCAGTAGCTGCTCAGCCCCTGCAGCTGATCTAGATCCTTGTTGGTTGCATGCAACAAATGCCTCAAGTGCATAACGACTGCCAGGCCACAGGCAGCAGGCAGCAGGCCGGGGAAGGCGGGCCGCTGTCAGCCTGGCATAAATCACTGCATTTCCATGTTGTTGGGGCAGCCGACTCTCCACCTCCTAAGCTTGTGGCTGCAACACCGTCGTAGTGTTGTTGTTGTTGTTATTGTCCTTCTGGCTGCAGCTTTTGTATGCTTTTGTTTGCTTTTGCATACACTCATTTCTGCTTTATCCTTTTACACTGCTTTTTGCCTGGCTAACTTAACTCACACTTGGCTCAATTAAAAAATAGCATTTGTTTGGCTCGGAGAGGGGTGAGTTTTTGGGGCAAAGAAAAACTGTTTCCTTTGGCAATTAATTTGTTCCTTGTTCAAAGGCATTTTTAATTGCATTTTCACACGAAATGCAGCAATTTTGTTTGTGTATTTCACACCTATATAAATATATGCTAAAGTTATTATTGTTGTACTTTCCATTTATTATTGGGTCAGAGGCAATGCAGGCCATGTTTATGGCCATTTAGATAATATTAATTATACCTGTGTTTACTTTCACATACTCTGAGTCTACTTTAATTACGTTGAATTGTTGATTTTAAAAAATGTGGAAAAAATAAATAAAAATTCTAGAGCTCTTTCTGTGCCAGGCATTTGCTTTCGGCATCAGCTGAAAGACAACTGTGCTCAAAGTTCTACTTCACTTTCGCTGTTTACTTTCGCATTCGAATTTCACGAGTTTATATTTTCAATTCGGCTTTCGAAAAATAAAAAACTCTCAAAGAGCAAAATTTGACGCAGGCGCAGAATAAAAAAAAGTTCAGAGAGTTTGAAAGTTTAACAACAATTTTATAAGAGCTGCACAGCTCGAATAAAAAGCTAAGAAAATTCTTTACAAAAATATTTATGGAAAAGAAGGTCATAAAATAACTACAACTTAAGTGTCATCAGTAAAAAAATAAATAAAAAAAATTATACACAAAATTTGGAGTGATCAAAAAATAAGAGAAAGTTTCTGTTTCCAATAAAAATTATTTTAATTTATGCTTCAATTAATGTTTAATTTCAACAAAATAGACCTTAAAATCTGCTTGCTAAAGAAAAAATATCTTAATAAACTTAGTTATTTAATTTTAAGATTAATTTCTTTAAATTTTATTTTAAACACAACTTTCGTAATTTTCAATTTGTTTAAAATTTATCTATATTTTTTTTAAGTGCCCGTTCTAATAACTATGTAAAATATTTTTACTGACAAATTGCAATCAACGTTTGCAGCATAAAATATATTTTAACAAGAAAAAAAAAAAATTATATATGCCAAACCATAAAAGCAAAATATTTTGAATTCAAACAAAATCAGTTTCAATTTTTGCACTCGCCTGCAGAAAACAGGCTAAATGCAAAAATTCTTATGAAAACAGACAGATTGTAAATTTCATTCAATTTTTTTTTTTTTCCTTACTTTTGACTAAAAAATGTGCGCAATTAAAAAAGTCTGGAAGCAAAAACAACAAGTAAACAGAAGATATTTGAAACAGTTTAGTAAAAATGCAAATTCACTAAAACAAAACGAAAGCAAACAGCAGCAGCAGCAGCAAAGAGATTCAATGGATTTTAATTAACAGAAATTGGCCAAAAGGCAACAAAATAACATGGTTGTAGGGTAAAAAGGAATCGTCCTTATAACACAACCAAAATGTAGTTTGTTTTGGGCAAATGCACATGGCCATTATGCTGGTTGGTCTTTGACTTTGCCTTGACTTTATTGAATGTTGCTTTGCTTTGATTTTGCTGCAATTTTTTTTAACTCTCTGTTTGTTTGTAATTTCTTTATGCCAACAGCGTATGGGGCTTGATTTGTGGCGCTTTGTCTTAGCCAGGAGATGCTGAGATCAAGGCACCAAAAAAAAAAAAATAAGAAGACGCGTGAAGGTTGCCACATGAATCAACCGCTCACGTAGCTCGTCTGGGGAGAGTGGCAGGATATACAACGTATAGGGACTCAGGCTAGCTCAAATTTTGCACAGCGATACACGCACAAGGACGAGGTCAATTTCATGCACACACAGGACTACACAAGTAAGAATAACAAAAACAATGGAAGGACTTTGCTGCTTGCATGTACACGTACACACATCCTTTGCTCCTGTGCTGCGCTGCCTTTTCTTTCTGATGCGGCACGACAGGTGCTCAGCTGTAACTAAGCGTCCTTTTCTCTCTCTCTCTCTCTCTGTCTCATATATGCCAGGACCTGGGTCACATCAGACATGCGAGACAGGCAGTTGTTGTTAGACTGGTCACGTCTGCCTTGGCCATAATTGATAGTTCAATCTGTTGCAGATCAAACGCTTGACAGCAGCCAACAGATCAAGCTGAAAAATGGCCTTCATCAGGCAATTGGGTGCCTGGGAAATAGCCAAGGAGTTAAGTTATTATGTTTATAAGAAATGATATTTGCTTGTTTCATTTTATTTTATAAGATTATCTTTTATATATTTAATTTATTTCGTTTTTATTTCTTTTCAGGATCTTCTGCCAACTGCAGTCCTTTGTGATCATTGCTCTTTACTTTCCTTAGCTTAAAGGACTGCTAATCTGAAGGATGTATAATATATTAAATTGTTTGTTTAACTAAAATATTTAATAATTAAATTTAAATATTTATTGCTTTTCTATTTTACATGTGTACTTTTTACTTTTAATTTAATATAAAAAGACTATTGTTTATTATGTATTTATTTTAAACAATTGATATATATTTAATAATTGAATTATAATATTTACTGCTTTCTTATTTTATATGTATACTTATTATTAAGAATTTAATATAAAAAGACTATTGTTTATTATGTATTTATTTTAAGCAATTGATTAATAAACGTATTTTTCTTTCCTCAAAAAAAATATTATTATTATTTTTTTTACACAAGTTTTGCATTCTTATATGACATAGAAGAAAAATCGAAGATTTAATTAAATGGGAATTATTTTTCCAAAAAAATAACACTTTTGTATAGACATAGCTCGGCCAAATCAATAATGAAACTAAAAGGATATGCCTTTTTGAACTCACAAAAAACAGATCTATCGATTGGCATTCAAGGATTTCCAGAATTTTTTCGAAAGTTAGGCTTCAAATTTTTGTAAGGGGGTGGCTAACAAAATTGGTCCTCAAATCACTAAAACCGCCATAACTCCGCCATTTCAAGGACGATTTTGATGTCCTTTGGCCAGAATCTAGTCCTTGTCTGACGAAATCAGAAAATATATTCCAAAGGACGAAAGTTCTTTTAGGAGCTGAGAAATCAGGACATTTGTGTATAGAGAAAAACGCTAATATCTCGGCCATATCCTTGAGAATCATGACGAGTCCTGTGGCAAACAAATCCTCTTGATGAGGACTATCGACTGAACAAATGACATTAGAATCGTCCTTGCAGTTTTCGAGATATTGAGGATTTTGTGTTTTTGGCATGTTTTCTTTGGCGCCCAGACTGAAATTTTTCAAGTACCGGTTCTTAGATGACCCCATAATGTTTAAATGGCAATCCATAGAGTAGGTCCTTGCCATCCTAACGCACCTAAAATTTTCAAAATCCGCAAGGATTTGGCCAAATAAGAGCTATTTTTCCAATCGGGATTGTTCATAACATGCTGCTGCTAATTTGCTGTTAAATCATTTTAAACATTGTTATTCTGTTAAAGTGACGTCACCCTTGTGTTACTCGGCTGTTACCCTGCTGTTAGCCAAAAGTCCAGAAATTTCATTTTTTCGGTCGCCAAAGTCGCTGAAATACCAGGCGAACAGAAATCAGCAGAAGGTCGCTGCATTAAAATCCAAAAAATTTTTGCTGCATACTTTTACAAAATTGTGGGCAGTCCAAAAATGTTGCATACTTTTAGTTGCAACTCAAAAATTGACAACGGCTTAACAGAATTACATTGTTTACAGCAGCCTAACGTCATTTTAAAAGTTGTAGGTTATGGTTTATTATTATTATTTTGCGGCAATATTTTTTAAAAATAGTGGAAATCTGTGCGCTTAAAATTCCTCCCTCCTGGTAAACAAATTCTCCTTTCACTTTTATATATCTATTTAATTGTTTAAATTTTAACAGAATACCTTATTAATTACAAATATTAATTTCTTTTATTTGAAATATTATTATAATAATAATTTATAAATTTATTTATTTAAGAATTTTTATTATTGTTAATTAATAATATATTATTTGTAAAGTACATATTATATTTTGTATTACTTAATATTATATTTGATGTGACTTATTTTAATTGATTTAACAAAAATATAGCTAAACTTTTATTAGTCTTTATAATATATTGTATATAAGACTAGTTTACAGCAAAAAAGAAGCTGGTCTTTATTTAAGATATTTTTCTTTAATTTAATTTTATTTATTTTTCTGTTAAGTTGTTTTTGTTATTATTGTGTGTTTACTTTAATT
>JAWNNH010000626.1:0-48811 GCA_035043045.1 Hirtodrosophila alboralis | reverse complement strand
TAAATTGTTGAAAAAAGGCGACATACGTGATCTAGTTTGTCTATTATTTTCATTCAAATTTCGGCTTCAAAATTACGTCTGTTATAGAAATCATTCAGGCGATCTGCCTCCCGCCAGCCCGTTTCAGTGGCACCGTGCACCGTCGAGTAATGCGTTTTGTTGGTAGCCTCTCCGGCAAATTGCAAACGCGGCCTGCCACAGACGTCGACTAGTGGTGCCTCCAAATCCCATGGACCCGTGCGCAGGCGCATCAGCAGATGTGGTGCGAAAACTGTAACTGCCACGGAAATTGGGATTTGAATGCCATTGAGTGCGCAGGAAGCGCTGTGGATGCGGCATATCAAAGGGCAGGAACTTGAGGAATAACCACTGCAAACTCTCAAGCACCTGCTCCTCGGTGAGCGTTTCCATATGGCGAGCATGTTCGCCAATTATCCAACCCTGCAAGAGACGCGGCTGATGCATTACAATATGAAATCCAGTTATGCCCTCCAGCCAAAAGCGTTCGGAGCCGCGCAATTGTTTCAGATCCTCCTCTAGCCACAGAAAATCGAAGCCTTTCCAATCCTGGGGCATGGGCTGAGGTCCAGCAAACTCCAAAAAGAATTTGTCTACACTGCCCAGCTTCAATCCTTTGATTGCTCGTACCTTTGACTCCGGAAGAGGGGGCACAAACATGCTGGCATACTGTTCCTTCAATACGCCTAAGGACACTGTGCAGATAACATGATCCGCAGTAAGAATTTCTCCATTCCAGCAGCGTAGAGTCAGCTCTTCAGCTCCTTCCCAGTTAATTTCAGTTATGCGTTTGTTCAGCTTCACTCGGCCATTGAGCACACCAAGATCTTCGGGTGCATCCTTCTTGGAGTTCATCAGCAATCTTAGAAAGGTCTTGTACCCGTTGTTGCGCCAATGGATTAAGAGGTCACCTTTGGTCTCATCATACTCCAAATGACTGCGTCCAGAAAGTTCAAATACATGATCACAGCCCTCATAACCGCATTGGCCTCTTTTAAAGCTTTCAAGAAACTCCGCTGCAGTCTTCCGATCCGCATTTGGCAGCTTGGCAAACTCTTGCCAATACTTTTGCGTCAAGTAATCGCCCATTGAACCCTCGTATGCTGTGGGTCCATCTGGCAGAGAGTCCTCTGCAATGGTTCTCAATGTATTGGTTGATTCCTCGGATAGAACTTCTTTGTTTGAACGCAAACATCGAATAGCCCTAAAGACATCGCCTGATTTTTCGACAATATCCAAATCCTTGACACGTTCGTAGACAACATTATTTATTTCGCCGTGACACCATTGTGCGCCCAGATCGATGACATTATCTCCAAATGGTATGGTATTAATGCGTCCACCTATGCGATTCTCTGCCTCCAAGAGGCTAACATTCTTGAATCCCTGTTCCAACAGCCTTGTGGCAGCAGCAATGCCCGAAGGACCCGTGCCAATGATGACAATGCGAGCCGTGTCCTTAGACTTGCTGTAATATCGAACGGATGTGCTGCAAGAACTCATTGTCAGCTCGCTGCAAAGATATTCAAAAAACTGTTTTGTTTCCCTGGAAATTAACTTGAATTTATAGGCAGAACTAGTTCGCATATCAGAACTTTAAGTAATCACAGCATTTACTGCGGTTTCTGTTATCAAATTTAGATATTGCACTTAATTGGCATTGTGGTTTGTAATATTTTGTTAAATTCTAACATTTTTACTATGTCAAGCTTACAAATAAATTTGATATTTGAAAAAATGTAAACAGGGTATTCCATAGTTCAAAACTTGTTTGTAAAGATTCAATTCAAAGTTACCCCAGAATAAGCAATTTTGTTATTAGTATAATAAGCAATGTTAATTGGCCACCAGATAATTGTTGGGTATTAATTTCACCTTGCGCCCAATTGCTTAACTATCTGGACACGCCTACAATCCATTCCGACTCATGTAATAATCATTGAGGCGATCTGCCTCACGCCAACCGGTTTCTACAGCTCCATGCACCGATGAGAAGTGTGTTTTGCTTGAGGCTTCTCCGGCAAATTGTATCCGCAATCTGCCACCTGCATTGAGTAGTGGCGTCTCCAGATCCCAGGGCCCAGTGCACAATTCATCTGTATATGTGGTACGAGAGCTATAGCTGCCACGAAAATTGGGATTTGAATGCCATTGAGAACGCACAAAGTTCAGAGGTTGTGGCATCTTAAAGGGCAAGAACTTGCTGAATAGCCACTGCAGACCAGCGAGGACTTCCTGCTCTGGAAGTGTTTCCATATGGCGAGCATGTTCGCCAATAATCCAACCCTGCAAGAGACGCGGCTGATGCAACACACGATGAAATCCAAAGACGCTCTCCAGCCAGAATCGTTCGCTGTCACGCAGCTCCTGTAGATCTTCCGCTAGCCAAAGGAAATTGACGCCAACCCAATTCTCGGGCAGTGGCATTGTTTTATACTCCAAGAAAAACTTGTCCACCGTGCCCAGTTTCAATCCCTTTATAGCACGCACTTTAGAGGCAGGTAGAGCCGGCACAAATAGTTTCTCATGTTGTTCCTTTAGAACGCCCAAGGACACCGTACAGATGACATGATCCGCAGTGAGGACTTCACCATTCCAGCAACGGAGACGCAAATCCTCAGCTCCGTCCCAGTTGACTTCAGTTAGACGCTTGCCGAGCTCCACGCGACCATTGAGCACTCCAAGATCTTCGGAATCTTCTGCCTTGGCATTCATAAGCACTTTCAGAAAGGTCTTATAGCCCTTGTCCCGCCAGTTCAACATAAACTCTCCTTCGCTATATTTAAACTCCAAGTGAGCACGTTTGGAAACCTCAAACAAATGATCCGAGGCCGTAAAGGAGCATCTGAACTTCTTGAGGGTTTCCAGCATCTCCTTGGCAATCGTACGATCAACAGGCAGCGATTCGTCTAGACCTTTCCAATAGTTGGTAGTTATATGATCGCCAAGGGAACCATTACATTCATTGGGTGCAGTTGGTAGAGCACTCTCCGCCACAGTGCCCAACACATATGCCAATTCATCTGGCAAGATCTCCTTGTTGGAGCGCACAAAGCGCAAAGCCTTCAATGCATCTCCAGTTTTATCCAAGAGATTCAAATCCTTGACTTTCTGGTAGACCACATTATCTGTCTCGCCATGGCACCACTGTGCGCCCTTATCGATCACACTGTCTCCAAATGAAACCGTATTAATGCGTCCTCCAATGTGATTCTCCGCCTCCAACAACTTGATATTTTTAAAACCTTGTTCCAGCAACCTTGTGGCTGCCGCAATGCCTGAAGGTCCAGCTCCAATGATAACAATCCGAGCAGTTTCTTTAGACTTGTTCATGATTCTAGCTTTTAATATAATTAAAATTTCTAGTTAGTTTAGTTTAGTTTAACGATCAACTTGAGACTAATTTGAGCTACAACAGCAGCCAGTTTTTTATATTCTGATAGAAGCTGTAGTGAGCTTAGTTTAGAGTTCAGTTTAATATGTATTTTGTGGAATTTTCTCTTATATTAATTGCTGATAATTATAGCAGACTAGCTCTGAAAATATTGTAAGGTTTTATATTTACACTGCAATAAGATTGTATTCAGATTCAAATATAATCGAACGCTTAGAGACAGGAACATATTTCGACAAACAAAAAAACTGTTCAAACTTTAACCTTAAATTAATGAGTTCCCATTTTATTAAAATAGTTCTATTTAGAGATCTAAGCATCTTGGTAGAATATTAGATTATTTTAGAAAGAATCCTATTACATTATTAATAGAATATACTCTCAGTGAGCATATAACAACTTATATGTAGAGCATATCAAGTTATTCGTTTGCTTTGACATTGAATAAGTATTTATTTAATAATAGTTTACTAGTACGCTGATAAGATGGTTTCATTGTTGTTATTAGCTAAGTGAGCTATTTGTTGCTAACTAATACACTAGTTTACAAATTATTTTTTTAACGAGGGAGCTGGGCTCTCATATAATTTTTTTGATGTATTTTTGAGCGCTGATTTCAAAAATGCAAACCATTTATTTTTTCAAAGAATGGTTTTCGAGAAAACCATACATGAGATCTTATTTGATCTTAAATAATGTTACACAATTCAATAGATAATTGTATACCCTTTCTAACGGTATGCCATTTATACGGATCAAGTAAGAATTAAAGACATTACAAGCCCTCAAAGTTGAAAAATGTGAACTTTTTTTGCATTTTTGAAAAATTGCTGAATTTCAATTGGTCTTTTAAAAATTTAAAAAATTCAGTTTAAATAATTTTTAAGATTTATTATGTTAGATAATTCTTTTACGAATATTTTAAGTATACATTTGTCCAAATCGGTCCATAAATGTGATAGTTATTCAGCAATTTGTAAAAACACCCAAGAATTTCATCACTTTTCTAGTCATATGGTTTGCATTTTTGAAATCAGCGACCAAAAGTACATCAAAAAAAGTATATGAGAGTCCAGCTCCTTTTTTGCTGTAAACTAGTGATATTGAACATAGTTAATGGATTGTAATTATACTAATGTTCAATATTCAATTCTAGTTTTAGAAATTCTTAAATAGCTGCTTTAAAATATTAGATTGAGCATTTTTCAATATCCCGCGAATAGACTTTGTAATATAAAGTATATCAATTTAAATGCGGAATTTCTTTTTTATTAACCATACTTATCTATTAAAATGATTTGAATTTATGAATCTATTTTTTTGTGGTTTTTTGTGATTGTTTTTCACTAAAACATTTGCCAAATTTTCTAAAAAATTTAAGTTCTAAAAATGATAATTTTAATAGTACGTGAACAGCGCAAAAAGCGTAAAATATTTTTCAAAACATATTTTAAGTTGTATTCAATTTTTTATACCATAAATTGAAGCAAATTTAATGTGCACAACTTGCTAGAACATATAGCTATTATTTATTCATTTAATAGCGACATTTTGTTGTAAATTTCAGAACACCTAACTCAACAATTACCTAACTGAACAATTTTCAGTGCATTTCAGTGTGTTTCTATATATATTTTTGCTGTATTTAAACATTGCTTAAGAACATAAATTGTATCACTTGAATGTGTGTTTATTGCCTATAGGTTTATCTAGACTTAACTGTTTTTGCTATTTTATACGCTTATCATAAACAATTTTTTATATTTTTATATTTTGTAGTTTTTGCAGTTAAGCCTTATCGCTTATCATGCCAAAGTTAGCAACGAGCCCATTAAGAACAAAAAAAAAATAAAGTAGTTAAAACCATTTTAGAAATCATATTTCGTTTATTATTTTTGCCAGTTTCTTTGTTATTATTATTATTGTTGTTTTTGTGGCTTTTTGCGCTCTCTTATCAGCAATTGCCTGTGCATTGTTTAGAGGGGGAAACTAAAGGGGGAAACTTGCGGTTTCTGTCTTATCAGCAAAGTTTGCATTTGCCTAAAGCAAATGCAATTTAAAACAATTAATTTAAGCAAATAAATATCTACATGGAATATAGAAATATTACAAAAGAGTTTTGTTTTCTATTTATGTAAAATATCAACGACTTTTATAGTTGTTTCTGCTGTCATGTGTTTATTTACTAAATGAATTTTGTAATTTGTATTAAATGCGCATATTTATTATGCATGAATTTCCATTAAATTTGCAACAAAATGTTTTTTCTATTTTTTTCTGTTACAGTATTGCAACGATGGCAACATAAACAATGTGTCAAACACCAGCAAATATGGTTACTACAATTTAAACAAACAAAAACAAAAACAACAACAAAAGCAACATTATCATGAAAATAATGGCATACAAAATGAGCTACATAATGTGGATGCTGATGAGGATGGGCAGAGTATTAGATATAGCCAAGAGAATGGAAATATCGCTAAAAGTAATAATAATAACATTAGCAACGATTATATTATGTCTTCGGAACAACAGCCCGATATAATACCCTATCCTTTGAGTGTAGGCGAGACCAGCTGGCGGGCAGAGAAACTACAAAGACAACAACAAGAAGAAATAGAACAAAAGGAACGTTGGAAACGCACATAGCATAAAATGATAGTGAAACTTTTTTCTCGCATGCGATAAAATTTGAGGCAAGTAGAACTTAAGATTTGTACAGCATAGCAATATAAATGTATTGTGAATTATTTGGAAAAAAAAACAAAAAAAAAAACAAAAAATTAACAGAGTTTTGGCTGCGATTTAAAGAGAGCATATTAAATTAAGTAAGCTTGTAAAAATGATTAACTTAAATAGTTGCATGGGAAATGGATATAGGATTTGAGCTAATGTAAGTATGTGAAATAAAGATTTAAAAAAAAACAGTTTTAAATACACAATATACAAAGAGAAGATACCTAAGAACAACAAATGGTAAATACTGGGCAAAAATACATAGACATTCTGTATTTTGTAAGCTTTCTTTAAAACTCAAAAATAAAGATGAAAAAAGCCATAAAAGAAATATTTAAAAAATAATGTATTAATATTTTTGCGAGCACATATACAGCAAAATGCTTACAATAAATATATTTGCATAAAAATTTCAATTAACAATAAAGTTGGCAAACAAAAATAAAACGAAATTAATTAAGTGAAAATCTGCCCCTATATATATATTTATTGTAATTTTAATATTTAGATGTATATTAAATGGCTTGCGCTATAAGGCTTATGGAATATTAAAAGCGTAACTTGATCTAAAACAGAGTTAAAATGTATGTATGTTCAAAATATATATAATTGTGCTATATACTCGCTTATATTCACATGCTTATGTACTAAGTGTATTAAAGACTCTGCTTGAAAAAAAACAAACACACATAAGTTAAATGTATTCTTAAACAGTTTCAAAACACACAAGATACAATATCAATTGAAATTATATACATGTATATGAACATATCCCGAGTTGATTAATAGGCCAAACCATAAACTATAAAGACATATCCCTAAAACACATTTCGAAACATGTGCTATATAATTTACAGAATATTAATAAATTGGAAAAAAATGAAGAAACTCCAACCCATATCAATTGTATCAATGTAAGTTACTTACAAAAAATAAAAACATCTTATCTGAGGGAATTACAAGCGGTAATATAATATATGTATTAATAATTAAAATATTACAAAAATTTAATTAAGCTGCAGTTTTAATGTTCCTACTTTCTAAGGCTAAGGCGTCCATCCATAGATCCCAGAAAGGTTGCCAAAAGTTATCCGGATTTATTAACCCCTTCTTAAGCTCTCTGGTCTTCTCATACATAATAACCTCATTAGCCGCCTTCTCCTTATCCGACAGCTTTACTTTATGTCCCATACTGAATCCACGTTCCAAGTTAACAACAATTTGACGCATTGTGCGATATGCCTCGGGTGTAGTATCTCTGAGCCGACGCGTAATCGATATTGAATAATATTTCTTCTCTTCACACTCACCTAACAAATCGGACATATAGCGCATGGTAGACACTCGCAGCTTAAATGCTATATTACTTTCCAAATATTATACAAAAAATTTGATATCATTTTTGGTTAAGGTGTAGTTTGAGACTCTGTTAAAAAAAAACACACACACACACAACATATCCCGAGTCTATTAATAGACCAAGCCAAGAAGAAATATCTCGAATTATGCGCTATATTATTAACAGAACATTGATTTGAAAAAAAAAAAACAAGAAAATATTGAATACGCGACCGATTGTTCCTATGGCAGCTATATGGTATAATATTTCGATTTTGATAAAACTTGGTAAGATTGTACAAATCATAATTATGCATTAAACTATTGAGTTTGACATCGATGTCTTGAAAAACAAAAATGTTTCTCATACAAGCAGTTTTCGACCGATTTTATCGACTCATCGTCGTCCTGATCAAGAATATATATTTATGGAATCAAAAACGTCTCCTTCTATGCATTACACATTTCGGAACAAAATTATAATACCCTTTAAAAATACGAAAAAAAAAGGAATCAATGTAAGTTACTTACAAAGAAATATAAACTAACATCTTATTATAGGGAACTACAAGCATATTTTAATATGATTAATAACGAAATACTACAAACATGTAATTAAGCTGCAGTTTTCTTTAATGTTCCTACTTTCTGGGCTAAATCGTCAATCCATAGATCCCACTGTGTTTGCCATTTCTTGAAAGCCAATACCTTTTCCTCTTTGCAAAGTGAACTATACCGAATGGAGTTTGTGACCAGATATTTCAATAGCTTCAGATCCGCATTGAATGGAGCTATGCCCAAAAAGGCAAAGTAAAAGTCGTGGGTCAATGGGGAGACACGCCAAAATGATGGATCATCGGATGCAATAACAATGGGTACTTGATGGGCTATCAACATGGCAGCAGGATGATTACGATAATCCTGACCCAACTGTAATACTTGATTCGATACAGGGCACACCTCGATGGCAATATCCAACTTCTTCACCAGTTCTATGGCCAATGGATGCTTCACTATGGCATAACCATGGCCAATGCGCTTTGTGCCAAATAGGATGGCATCAATGAGGTTCTCATCAATGTTCGTGCCGTACCAGTTCGTTTCGCCAGCGTGAAAAAAGAATTTAATATCCTCGGGCATTTTAAGAAGCGGCTCCACAAAATCCTTTAGAGGACGACCAAGCTCTTCTTGGCCAACCAAATCGAAACCAGCCAGAAATGTGGGAAACTGTTTCTGCAATGTAAATTGATTTAGTTATAAATAGTTTAATTTAAATGGAAATTTTGCTACTTACTTTTAAGCCTACACACTTTTGAATATATTCCTCAACAACTTTTGGTTCCACTCCGCGAAGTGGCGCATATATCAACTTGGCGCCAATAAAACCCGGATTGTTGGCCATAAAACGATCCGTTTCCCGTTGATATATAGACATTGTATCGGCAGCATTCAGCTGTTCGCCATTTAGGCAGTAAAGATCTGGCAATAATGATCTTAATTCCAAATACTGAACACCATCCGCATATAATTCAGTCAAGGCATTATAGTAATAATCGGCCCAGACAGGTGCATATAACAGCAGTCCATCGAGCAATATGAAAATGCCCATAAAATGATTCCAAGCCTCATTGTTGGTGGCAAAACTATGGTATGGGTACATACTAAAGCGGGTATATAGATATTTCTTTAAATTTTCATCTCCCAGACGTTCACGAAACTCGCACATGGGCTCCCAATTACATTCCTCCATAGCTTTTAGAGTGGGCTTCTCCTTTGAAAAGCGAAAAGCAACAGCTCTACAGCCATTATCTGCAGTACAAATCCATAGATTCTCCCGATATGTGAGTTTAATTAGAAATTCTGTGCTACAGAGTGCAGTATCGTGGGCATGCAGGATGCCTCCCTTTGGCATTGTCTTCAGATATTGAAATAAGCGAGTGGCCTGAACTTTTTTAAGGACTTGGAATACATGTTGACCGGGTGCATAGTTACGTGGATTTATCAATCCCTTCTTAAACTCTCTGGTCTTCTCATACATAATAACCTCATTAGCGGCCTTCTCCTTATCCGACAGCTTTACTTTATGTCCCAAACTGAATCCACGTTCCAAGTTAACAACAATTTGACGCAATGTGCGATATGCCTCGGGTGTAGTATCTCTGAGCCGACGCGTAATCGATATTGAGTGATATTTCTTCTCTTCACACTCCTCTAACAAATCGGACATATAGCGCATGGCCTGCACTTGCAGCTTACACGCTATACTAATTGCCCGTTTATTAGTAATAATTTTGAAAATTAGTCCAAACATTATAAAAATATTGAGATATTTTTATGTTAAGGTGTAAAATCTATCTAACGTTTTTACATATGTTCATTTGGCTTAAACATCCGTCAACTCTACAACGCATGCTTTGTTAGTTATTTATGTGAATAGCATTGGATACTCTTCTTTTATTTGCGCCCTCAACACCACATTAAATGTGTGTGTGTGTGGTGCCTGTGCCCCGACATCAAATTGATGATCCTGCCAACGGCTGTGCTGCCATTTTGCGCCCTTTACACACACACATACCCATCAATTTTATGGGCTCATACATATTCGACCAGGCGTAAGCTCCTGCTACAGCTCCTGCTGCTGTTCCGGCCCAGAATGCATTTTGTGATGGCCCATAAAACTCTGCTCATTACGCGCGCCAAATCAAAATCGAACCATGGCCACAGAATCTATAGCTCTGCTACCACACTAAGGCACAAGCACGTTAAATTGATACATTTGGAGCAGTCCTCAAAGCACTCATCGATAGGATGTGAAGAGGGGAGCAGCACACACACCTACACACACACACAACCTAACCCTCTAACACACATATTCATTAAACATCGACCACTTTTCTGTGCACTCAGCGCGGCAACGAGGCTAAGAGATTTATGCCCAGCTCGTATGTCTGCCAGCCTTTCAACTGCCAAACTGCCAACTGCCAAATGCAATGTGATTTTAGTTAGAGATGCAAAGAGCTGACTTTTATCACGCTTTTTAATATATGCTCATTTGTTGAAAAGGATTTTAAAAAAATAACCAGAAAAAGTTGGCTTTTTATCGAATATATACGGCATTTCATGGCATAAATGTAATAATTCTAATAATCGATTCCATTCTAAAAAAAAACCCAAAAAAAGCAATAATGCTATAATTCTAGATTATTCAATGCTTTTTTGAATATTAAATTATAAAAAAATTACAAAAATAAATTAAAATTGTTTAAAATCGCTCATTTTCTAAAATATACTCATTTGTTGAAAAGGATTCTAAAAAAAAAACCCGATAAATTTGGCTTTTTTTCGATAATATCCAGAATTTCATGGCATAAATGTTATAATTCTAATAAACGATTGCATTCTAAAAAAAATCCATCAAATAATTTTAAATGCTATAAAGCTGGATTATTCAATGCTTATTTGAATATTGAATTAAGTTATTTATAAAAAAAATTATAAAAATAAATTAAAAATGTTTAAAATCGCTCATTTTCTAAAAGGAAATATTATTTTCTGCAATTATGCATTTTTTGAAAAATATATTTAATTGCATTGGAATGGAAATAAACGATTCCATCCAAAAAAAAATCCTTCAATGCTTATTTGAATATTAAATTAAATTCTTTATAAAAAAAATTAGCGTGAGTGGTTTGGCTTTTTTATCGATAATATCCAGAATTTCATGGCATAAATGTTTTAATTATAATAATCGATTCCACTCCAAAAAAAAACCCAAAAAAGCAATAATGCTAGATTATTCAATGCTTATTTGGATATTAAATTAAATTCTTTATAAAAAAATTACAAAAAAAAATTAAAATTGTTTAAAATCCTTCGTTTTCTAATAGGAAATATCATTTTCTGCAATTATGAATTTTTTGAAAAAATTATTTCATTGCATTGGAATGGAAATAAACGATTCCATCAAAAAAAAAAATCCTTCAATGTTTTTTTGAATATTAAATTAAATTCTTTATAAAAAAATTAGCGTGAGTGGTTTGGCTTTTTTTTCGATAATATCCAGAATTTCATGGCATAAATGTTATAATTCTAATAAACGATTCCAGTCTAAAAGAAACCTCAAAAAAAAATTATAAATGCTATAATGCTAGATTATTCAATGCTTATTTGGCTATTAAATTAAGTTGTTTATAAAAAAATTACAAAAAGAAATTAAAAATGTTTAAAATTCTTCGTTTTCTAAAAGGAAATGTAATTTACCGCAATTATGTATTTTTTTAAAAAATTATTTCACTGCATTGGAAGGGAATAAAAAAAAGAAGTAGCTAGTAGAGTGCTTTCTCCCGCTAAAACTATTAAAAATTAACATTTTTTTAGCTCACAATTATTGTCACGCTTCCATCTCTAGAGACACCCTAATGTTCAAGCCCCATTGCATTAGTCATTAACATTATACGAAGCTTCCTTTTTAGCGGACGACCCGAGCCAAGTAGGTAACCCAGGTAATCCGTGCGCTTTATTTAAATATTTTAGCACAAAGTTCTGTTCATTAGTGATTAACTATTTTAAAGTGCAAAAGCTCTTAGGTACTTGGCATATGGATAATCGTAAAAGTCGAGTGCGAATTAACACTATACCTAAACACTAATCAATATTAATTAGCTTAGAATAAAATAGCAATGCGGATATGGATACTGAATGGATGAACATGTGTGTGTTGGGTGTTATTAGCTTGTTAAGACTGAGTATAAACGATATGTCGATATGACAGATGGGGAGTCCTGACTAGCGCCAAAGGCCGGCATTCAGGAGGGAGAACGCGACCATAAGGGCTGCCACCACCCGTGCTAGTCAATCGAGGTGTAAAGCTCCCGGCGCACTGCTTTGTGGTATATTATTCATAAAGTCCAGGTAGGCATCCCACTTGGCCTGCCACTTGGTGAGTGCATCGAACTTCTGGTCAGCGCTTAGAGAGCTGTATTGAATGGAGTTGAGTGCCAGTTGCTTTAGCAGTCGAAGATCCGCATGCTGCGAGGCAATGCCCAGGAAGGCAATATAATAGTCGTGTGTCAGCGGGCTGGCCTTCCAGAAGGATGGATCATCGGATGAGATAACAACGGGATAACCATCGGCAAAGTAATGAGAACAGGGATGATTGCGAAAATCGCTAACCAGTGTCAACACCTGATTCGACACGGGATTCACCTCGATGGCAACATTCAGCTTCTTAACCATGTCCAGCACAACAGGATGCTTGACTAAGCCAAAGCCGTGGCCAATGCGCTTGGTGCCCAGCAAAAGGGCATCGATTAGATTCTCATCGACAGTGGAACCATACCAGTTCGTTTCTCCGGCATGGAAGTAAAAATCAATATCCTCGGGTATTTGCAGCAGCTGATCAACAAAATCTATATATGGACGTCCCAATTCCTCCTGACCTACCAAATCGAAGCCAGCCAAGAAATCTGGATATTTCTCCTATAAAGCCAGCATAAAATATAATCCTTGCAAGGATTGAACTAGAAAATGTCAGCACTAACCTTAATCTGCTTAAGGGTTTCAATATAACCCGCCATGCCCTCTTTATCAGTGTTGCGTAGCGGTGCATAGATCATTCTTGAACCTATGAAATCCTTATTCTCATCCATGAATTTCTTCAGCGTTTCCACATAGATGCGCACAGTGTCCAGCTGTGTATATTTAGTGCCCTCCAAGTCGTAGAGCTATAAACAGGTAAAAGAAAGTTAGGATTATGATCTAGAATTTATTATTCATTTGATTATCTACCGTGGGCAGCGTTGTGCGGAATTCCAGATACTGTACACCATCTGCGAGCATCTCCTCCAATGCCTTGTAGTAGTAATCGGCCCAGACTGGTGCGTACATTACTAAACCATCCAAGAGTCCAAATATTTCCATAAACGTTGTCCAAGCTGCCTTAACATCCTTAAAGTCTGTCTCGGGATACAGAGTCAGACGTTCGCCCAAATATCTATCCACATTCAAGTCGCCATACTTCTTGCGCACCTCCGACAACAGAGTCCAATCGCAATTGAATTCTGGCAAAAATGCAGGTTTATCCTTGGAGAAGCGCAACGCTTCGGCGCTCATGTCACCAAACTTCTGGCAAACCCAAAGATTATCCCGATAGGTCATCTGGATAATGGCATCTGTGCTGCAGAGCGCCGTGTCATGGGCATGTAATATGGCACCCTTGGGCATACGCTTAAGCATATGGAAGAGTTCCGTTTTCTCAATGTTCTCCAATACTTTGAAAAAGTGCTGCGATGGCTTGAAAAGATGCGGTGTAGTTTCACCCTGTTCGAACTCTGCGATCTTAACCTTCATTATGGTCTCATTGACTTTCAGTTCACGCGTATTCAACTCCAGATCGTAACCCAGCGATCGGGATTCCTCATAGTGAAAGAACGCATTCCGTACTGTGTTATATGTCTCCAAACTGGGTCGGCTATTGCCCAGCAAAGATTCCACATGCGATGAACTGCCATGGAGTGGCACAAACTTTGTAATGGACAGATTATTGGGTCGCGTGCGTGACTCAGACAGGCCAAGACAGAGGCAGAGACTCAGCAGCCCGATTAGATTATAAAGTTTCAGCATTTTCTCAGATTTTTTTTAGTTGTAGTGTCCACCTCAATGTCCGTGGATAGACTGAGACTCTGGCACTGGGTAGTGTCAAATTTTGTTGCCCAGTCGAGTGGCCTTATCTGAAATAGTAAAAATTGCCATTAAGTGCCTGACATTATCTTTGATTTAACACGTGTTTCCACGTATTTGACGATTTGATTGAAAATATATATTAGATCTCTCAGCCAAAGTACGGCTGGCAACGACTTAAAAACATGGCTAATCAGCCAAGAATTTTGATTTATGAAAAGCACAAAGATTAGATTAAAATATAATAAAAACTATCCTGATAACCCTTTTGCCAAATTTGTTGAAATTAAAATTGTGTGTTAGATTAATTGGAAGAATTAATGCATTGATTCGAAGAATTTGATGATATTTTTAGATTCCTATAGTACATAAATGTTTTCAAACAATTCAAATGCCAAATATAATAATTTCGATTAGGAAAAATGCTTAATATTGGCCCACAAAATTGTCAATCCATTGATTCCAATTATCTTGCCACTTTTGCATCGCTTTACGTTTCTCATCCTCGTTCAATGCACTGTACAGAAGGGAATTCATGGCCAGCTGCTTTAACAATCGCAGATTTGCCTGCCCATTGGCAATGCCCACAAAAGCCACATAGAAATCATCGGTGAGAGGTGCTGCATTCCAGAAATACGGATAATCTGAGCCCACAACTATGGGATAACCAGCTGCAATTAAGTACGCCGCCGGATGTTGCCCGAAATCGTTCACATATTGTAGATAATGATTGGACAGTGGACAAACTTCCGCAGCAATCTTCAACAGCTTCATCGCTCTCAGAATTTCCGGATGAAGCGGCAAATTGATGGGATTGCCAATACGCTTCGTACCCAGCAGCAGTGCATCAATGACATTTGCATGTGGCATGTTGCTTGTTGCATTTAAACAAAGTGATTCTCCAGCATGAAAATAAAAGTCGATTTGCTTAGTAATATGCAGCAGTTGCACCGCTTCACCAAGTGGTGCAAGTTGACACTCATCGCCAAAATTGATCAAATCAAGGCCAACAAAGAAGCTGGGAAATTGCGCCTACGAAACGAATATATATTAGAATGTTTTAGGCAGAGATCAAGGATGTTTAAATGGGAAGAAAGTTATAATGAAGCAGAGTCTTGGGTAACTGAACAGTGTCATAAATATTAGAACCTTAGAAGACGCCACAAAATATGTTTAAAATGGCAAAAAAAATAAAAAGAGAAGAAATTTTTATTCTCTGTTCAACGTGCTAATTAAAATTAATTTTTCAATAAATCATTAAAGACTTTTAAATATTAAAAATCGGTTTAATGATATTTAGCACTCCATTTGATACTACTACCCAAGGACTTTAATAAAACCGCGAAGGAAACATTTTAAACCAGTAAACTCCTAAGTGATCACTGATCTGCGTCAAAAAGTACAATTTCTAATCGAAAATAGAGAACCCAGTTTTATAATACCTTCAGAAGACGTGCATTGCCTATAAAGGTATCCAATTGGCTGTCCTTGTAATCTCGCAGCGGCGCATAGATCAATTTGAGACCAATAAAATCCTCATGAACAGAACGAAATACATTTGAGATGGTTAACATTGAATATGCCGTATCCCAGATGGTATAATTTGTACCGTCCAAATCGTACAGCTAGGTAAGCAGGATATTGCAGTTATATCTATATTATAAGACACTTTTGGAATTACAGTCACAGTTACTCACAAGTGGCAGCGAGGAGCGAAGTTCTACATAAGTCACACCATCAGCATAAAAATCCTCGAGCATAGAAGTTAAATATGTGGGCCAAATGGGTCTAAATGTGATTAATCCATAGATTAAACGATGTGCACGTTTCATATGATTCGCCAAATCGGTGGCATTCATAAAGCCATCTGAATTTAGAGAGAGACTTCTACGTAGCTTGCTCTTATAAGTGGATTTTTCGTGCATCCTAAAATGGCTCATTAGCATCCAGACGCATTGGTAATCCCCTTGAGGCATAATTTGTGGATAGCTCTTTGAGAAGCGAAAGTCTTCAAAGGAACCATCGCTACCCACACAGGTCCACAAATCCGAATAATTGGTAAGTTCAATGAGCAAATCTGTCTTATACATGCCCGCATCATGAACATGAAGTAATCCTCCCTTGGGCATGCTACGCAGGACATTATAAAGATCAGTCTCGTTCAATTTGTATTTGGTTAAGAAATGAGGACGAGGCTGATATTCATTCCAAATGTTATACAATTGCTCATCGACCTCTTTAATGTCCAACAGACGTTGATTGGCCACTTCTTCAATGGGATTCAACTTCAATCTGCCGCCCACGCTCCGTCTATTCTCTCTGGTCACAAAATCCAGACGCAGTCGGGCAAACCTCTGTTCCGGTGTGCAGGAATAGTAATCCAAGCCGAGAGCCACGGTCCAACCCAATGCGATGATCATGGTGCAAATAAGCGCCACTAGACTCATATGCCAACATAGATTGCCATATTTGGTGGCTCGATCTCTTTCCCTTTGCACATCCTCGCTGGACAAAGGATGTGCCGGCACATGTATGTGGGTGAGATTGTGCAGACGATCATTCAACTGCCTTTTTTCACTGTAGGTAGCCATTACAAAAAAATAAAATAATTTTGATTTACCAAATATTTGTTTTTAAAATTTTGTCCGTATTTCATATCATGACTGACACGGAATTTCATAAATCACAAGCTGCTGATTGTAAAAGCACAGTTGAATGTTTAATCGGTTTTACTATGGGTCTATTTATAATATTCATAAAACTGTTATACTTGAAACTCCCACTCTTTAGCCTTCGCCCTCGTCATCGTCATGGTTGCCACATGTATTTATCATGAGGTTTTTAAAAATAACCAAGTACTCTGCACTGTCAGCGATAAAAGACAATCGCAATGCGATAGCCTGTCATGGAATACAGAGAACTCGGCTGGAATATATTCTATAATATATATAATATATACTATATATATATATAGTACGTTCCACGTACCGCTCTGAGAATGCACATGGAACGTACTTTGAGCGGGCGTTTTGTTTGCCCTGCCCGGGGGTTGCATTTATTTTTATATAAGGCAACCAGCAGCACCACACTGTGCACCGCAACCACCAACAGCGACACAGTGGTGTGAGTGTGTTAGTTTTGTGGTTAAAAATTGTTTAGCTAAAAAAAATGCTATTGATGTGAAGCACAACTTTAAAATCATTCGATTAGGGTAATTTGCTTTAAAATAGCGATTTAAATGAATTATTTAATGAAAAATCACATAAAAATATTGATTTTAATTTTGTAATTATTATTTCATCATTTAGCAATATCTAATAATAATATTAGCCCAATAAAACAAATTTGTTTTAAATAATAATTTAAATGGATTTTTCATTGAAAAATCACATAAAAATATTGATTTTAATTTTTGGAATATAATTTCATCATTTATCATTTAATTTATCTAATAATAATTGATTTTTATTATATTACTCTATGAAAATAAATTTTTCCCTGAATTTTAATGTTTTACTTAGGAAAATTGCAATTTAAATATTGATGTGAATTACAGCTTTAAATTAATCCGATTAAGGTAATTTATATTAAAATAGCGATTTAAATGAATTATTCAACGAAAAATCACATGAAAATATTGATTTTAATTTTTGGAATATAATTTCATCATTTAGCTTCTAATCTATCTAATAATAATTGATTACAATAATAATTTTTATTATATTACTCAATGAAATAATTTTTTTCCCCTATTTTTAATGTTTTACTTAGGAAAATTACTTTTAAAATTCTACTCGATTTTTTAATGTAAAGTTGGGATATTATCTGAACTATTTTTAATAATAACAACCATGAATGATTCTTGATATTTAATTTCTTTTTTTTCAATAATTATCAGGATTTTTATAGGCTATGCCTTATGCATATTAATAATATAATATATTTAGCCGATAACATTTATATTTTAATAAATGCGGTTCATGATTACTATAAGTATAAATATTTAACAGAAAACTACAATTTTTATTTTTTTTATATAATTTTTAAAATTGAAATAATATGAATAACTCTATAAGGAAATTATTTATTCATGAGATATTAATTTTATTTCAATTTTTAAAATTTCATAAAATCAATAAAAAATTGTTGTTTTTTGCTTATTAAATGTTATTCATTATAAATAATTTACTAAAAACAAAACAAATTGCGGTTGTTATGCATAAAAATATTTTTAGAATTTTACTAAAAGTTGTTAAACAAATTTTATGGAATTTATTCAAACACAGCACACTGTGCCAACAACTTGCAACAAACGCTGTGTGTGTGTCTGTGTGTTTTGTCGGTGGTGTCGATGTCGCAACGTATGCCAAACAGCTGGGCCCACAACTAGCTTGAGCTGTAATTGTGGAAGCCAGAGACTGAGCCAGCAGCTGACTGGGATACTGTGATTCCCAAAACAAGGGTGCAAATTGGGCTTAGCACAAAAAAAGGAAGAAAAACGAAGAGCTCGTCAGTTGATATAGCTGACTTATCGAGGATACACAATCAGACAGACGGAACAATGCAACTAAGGCGACCTGGTAATGCACAAATATACCCAATAGTTGACACTAATCTTTGATTCTGCAGTTTCTGCAACGCTGCTGACAATGCTCAACGATGATTGCCTCCGGCTCATATGCCTACAGCTCTCGATTCGGGATCAATTTGTGCTGTTGCAGTTGGATGAACGCTTTGAACAGTTGGTGCTGCAAATTTGGCAACGCAAATATGCCACAGAATTCGATGTACAATCCGAGGCACAATTAAAGTTGCTAAGCGCCAATGAGAGGATGCAACTGCTTGGCCATGTGGCACAATTGACAAGGGCGCTGCTTAATCTCAACGGAAGCGATGAAGTTTTGACCTGGTCGCAATGGCAACGCCTGCCCCATATGCAGAGATTAAGCTTTACGGCTTGTAGTTCGGCATTGGTGCGGCAACTGCCTACAATTTGTTGCAACATTGTGCAGCTGCAACTGGGCGCCTGTTTGGATATAAAGCCCGCGGATTTGAGCGCACTCTTTGGCCAGCTGCCTCAGTTGCGTATGTTTGAGCTACTCCCAGGCGGGCGCAGCAGCAACTCGGGCTGCCTCTGTGGCATTGAGCAGGCGGAGGTGGACATTGAGTATGGGCAAACATTGGAGATTGTGGCATTGCCGGCGTGTGTGTTGCGTGCAACTGCCACGAAAATTGCACGCTTGCCACAGCTGCGTCAATTGCGGGGCTTCCTTTGCTGCTGCTGCAGCAACGAGGATAAAGAGAACGTGGCAACTGGTGGTGGCTGTGGTGGTGGTGCCACTGTGGCCACAGCCACCATATCCGCCTGCCTAAAGGCGCTGAGCGATGATGATGATGACGACGTTGCCTGTCAAATTGTGGCAATGCATTTGCAATGTCAACTAGATGCCAGTTTGCCCCGTTTGTTGCAAGGCTACTTGAGCGTGCTACGGCTGCAACGGTTCGCCTGGCACTCACAGTTGATGGTGCATTATGATGCTAGGGATGGCAGCATCAAGTGGCTGCCACAGCAGCCGCAAGTGTCGCGGGCTATTCTCCATTTCATTGTCACTCACCAGGCGGCAAGTTTGCATGAATTGGATTTAACGCGTAATGTGCATGCCACACCAACATTTGTGGCACAGCTCACCGAGCATTTGTTGCTTAGTGGCAGCCAATCCATGAATAATCCTCACCAGCTGGCGGTCTGGCATGATGCATGCCCCAGGCCGGCCACAATGTCAAATGAGAAAATGTATAATGATGGCATTAGAAACGATTTAGCCTTCGTCGAGTTGGAATTGAAACAATTGGCTAAAAAAAATTGGAATTGAAAAGTTGATCTCTTGATATGAATCTAATCAAAGATTATTAACCAAGTGTCATAGATAAAAGTCAAAATTAGGTTAAGAAATAAATAATATAAAGAGAGAGAATAATAATACTCCAAAAAACATTTATCCTATTTAGTAAATAAACAAATAATAAATAAATATAAAAGAAAATAAATCAATTAATTGCATTTATAATAGATTAAAGGGTAAATTGTAATTTAAGAAAAAATATTTAAATTTCAAGGAAAAGGCAGAACAATAGTCCTCTGCTAATAAACAAATAATAAATAAATATAAAAGAAAAATTCATTAATTAATTGCATTGATAACAGCTTAAAGGTTATATTGTACTTTAATAAAAAATATTTTCAATTCAAAAAAACGACAAAAAAACAATTGTCTTCAGCTATTAAAGATTTAATATCTTTTCAAAAATATTAATCAAATTTTTCCAAACCCATCTGTAGAATGTAATTGATTTTTTCCCTATGCTAACTGTAGATACTCTATAAGAGGGATTTTAAGTTAATAAAATTAATTTAGTTTTCATTATCAAATGACAGACAAGCTAATCAATAGTGTTATTAATTTATAATTCTCAGAAGTTGATTTTACAATTGTAAACATTTCCAATTTAAACCTTGTTAAATTTACATTTACAGGCATTTAGTTAGCTTTGATATTTGTTTCTATATAAAATAGTTGCATATTTCTTAGAAATTCTTTAAAAAATCAAAATCCATTTTGTTTTATTTATTTATTTTTTGTTTTGGATATAATGTTAATAAAAGTATACAAGGGTGAGGCAAACAAAATTTTGCATTCAACCTGAACAATTCAAGAGACGCAAAAGAAGTTTGTAGTTTATATAATTGTGGACAGTAAACTGCTAAAATAGATCGACCGTAAGTAATCCTATATATATTCATATATATATATATATATATATCAATTAAATAACTCAAATATTCTTAGAAATTCATTTCTGCTGACCAATGAGCTTATTACAGCGTTAGGGCGATATCTGAGTTACCAACAGGATTCGAAAGCGTTTAAATCCTGTGGAATTTATGAAACCGATGAGGACGCGGACACAGAAAGTATAGAACTTATATCCCTGTGTGAATTTCCATCTATAATGCGTCAAAATGACAGTCCATCAGCGAAGAATCCAAATGGATGTGGATGTTCAGGGAGCAATCCACAGGTAACAATAATTTAAAGAGTTAATTTGATCTAACATTCATTTATCTGCTACATTGAATATAAATCAATTGAAGTATTAATTAATTTACTTTATCTGTCTGCTTCAGCCATTGTCTAATCAGCAGCAACCCGGCACTTCAGGGTTGTCAATGCCTCGCGTTCAATCGTGTACTAATTCACAACGTTCGCTGAGCGCACCGCCAACACGCACAGAACTTACTCGAGATCTTCAAAGAGGTGTTCAGTTTGTAAGTAAAATTAATGGAATATATATCTTTAATAATATATTTAATGTAAATATATTTAACATTGTCAAAAACTGTAATAAAAATCGGTTTACCATCTTCTTCAATGAATGTGTCTAAAAGTATTTCCATATTAAATAATTATGTTTAATTAATTTTTTTTTACAGAATTCATTGGTACAGCAAGTGGAAATGGATGCGGATAAGCCAGATGCTAAAAGAGTAAGTATTATATCTAAAAACTTGGCTATATATCTACTCTAAAACGAGTCATAAAATCATAGTAATCATATACTATATATACCATCAAAGGTAAAAAAAAAATAAAAAAAAAAAAAAAATTAAAAAAAAAAAATAAATAAAATAAAATAAAAATATAATAAAATATTGAAATAAAGTGTACTTAATTCAGTATTATTGTTGGCTGCCTACTGAAAAATATATTTTAAAATATAATAACTCCAATTTATATATCTTTTTAGTGCTGTGGAAGTCGGAACTGTCAAACTACAACATACAACGAGTTGCCTTCCTTTCAGCCCATGCAACCAAATTCATCAAGTCAGGTGGATGATAGCTGCGATCTGGTTAGAAATTATTTGAAATGGGTTAAACTGCAGCAGCAGCAACAACAACAGCATCAACAAACGCAACAACAGCAGCAAATACTGCAACAAAAACAATTGCAAAAACAGCAGCAATTGCAACAGCTGCAACAGCAGCAACAAATACAACATTGGCAACAGCAACAACGGCCACAGGAAAGAGGTTCCTATGAAAGTTTTGTAAGTTAAGCTATAGTAAATCCATTAAAAGGAAAACTTCATTTATTGCAAGCCTCGATCAGGAACCTCTTGTAAATAGCACCATGGTAGAGCAGAGAGCAATTTTTTGTCGGCCACAACAACAGGGAAATCAATCTACTGCAGAACCCTATAGAGTACCGCCTGCATGTTGCATGAATCAGGTAGTATTTATTTTTATTATTATTATAACTTTTACATCATTTTACTACATTATATTTATTTATTTTTATTTTATTTTATTTTATTTTTTTTTTTTCATCCAACCTTTATTTAGTCTCCACGACAACAGGAAAATCAATCTATGGTAGAACCCTATAGAGTACCACCTGCATGCTGCATGAACCAGGTAGTATTATTTTTTTTATAATTATTATAGCTCTTACATAAATTTATTTAATTTTATTTTATTTTATTATTTTCTATTTTATTTTTTTTATATTATTATTTTTATTTTTTTTCTCATCCAACTTTTATTTAGCCTGCACGACAACAGGAAAATCAATCTGCTGTAGGTCCCTGTCGACTACCAGCAAATTGCATGAACCAGGTAGTATGCAATATTTAATTTTACATCATTTATTGTAATCAACCAACTTTTATTTAGACTCTCTCAAAGAATTCATCTCAATACTCTAATGTGCAAAGATGTTCACGAGCTCCTGAGATGCCGCGTCAAGCACCGGTAAGTTAAGTAAAGTTAATATTTTTTTTAATTTTTTAATAAACTTTACAGCTTCCAAATGATTTCAATGATACGAGCTATATGACGAGCCAACAACCAAGTGCACAGGTTCCTCAGTATCTGAGACAGGCTGAAGTCTCTAATCAAACTGCTGTTAGTATAAGTATAAAGAAACTGAATCTATATCCAAATCATCTTAAACAAATTCCTCACAAAGGTTACCTTTCGGAAAACCCCATCCTTCGAATCACTACTTGCTCAACGTTATAATCGTCCTGGCACGGAACAGAGCCTGTATAGCCAGTCGAATTCAAGCAGACCTCTGATACAACCTCCTGTTTTAGGAACGACAACTGGTACCACAAATCAGACGAATATGAATAAAAATAGCCAGAATCTGGGTACAACAAGTACAAGTACTACGACCTTGAATCGAAGCAATCCCAATTTATTTAACTTTAATCAAACTCGTAAGTTAAATAATAGAGAAAATATATTGAACTCAACAAAACCTAATTAATTTACAGGTGAGGAACTGTTTGCCGAGCGTATTAAGGATAATTTATTTAATAAATTAGTACTGGATGATTGTTGCCCGGGCGCCATACAGAACTCCCTGTTGGGTCGTCAGAATTTCAACGATTTAGCCTTTGATATAGCATTTGGGGGCAAATTACCAGACAAACCCTATCCCATTGATCCCATTAGCATGGTGGAAGCTGTACAATTACGCATCGATTACGAAAGAGCGGAAATTAAAAAGAAATGTCCTAAGCCAATATTTAAAGGAAATCGTTCAAACAAATCAAGGGAAGATCGTATAAAGTTTAAGGAGGAAGATCCGAAAATCAAGAGAAATAATCATAAGCGCCAAAGTGGCAAGGATGTGGACAAAGGACTAGATAAAACTAGACTAGAACCAGATATAGACCGGCATTTCAGTTCGAAAAATAACAGTGAAGTTAATGATGGTATATTAGCCTATTTAAAAGCTGAAAATGATAGTCAACAGATGCCCAAAACAAATTTGGTAAGTATTTTTATATATTTTCTTAAAATGTTGATAATATATTCATAATATCTAACAGTTCGAGGGCTTTACAATGGATTTGTCATCACATGAATCGAATTTCTTTGGTTTGCCTATTAAAATGAAGATCTACAATGCAGTTACTACACCCGAGTAAATATTTATTTATTTAAAATTTTGTTTAAAATCCAAATATAAAAGTTCAAGTCGCTTACAATAAATATATACATGAATATGTATAAATATAAACTGAATCAATTCATTGATTCATACGAAACGATTATTGTTTATTATTTTTAAAGAACTTTTATTGTTTCTTATCATTTACTGAACTCACTTGAAAACAGTTTATTTCATTGTTGTATAAGAGTTTATATAGTATATTTGTGTTATTTAATAAATGTTGATAAATGTGTTTGTTTGTTTAAGTTTTATTAATGATTTAATTTAACAATTATTTTAGCCAGTCATTTGTGGAAAAATAATAGCAAAGCTAGGGTATTGCGTCTTTCTACACGAAATATATTCATTTTTCACTTTTTATTTAAATAAAACATTAAAAAGCCATTAAAAACTAAAATTTAAAAATAAAAAAATCCAATTTAGCAGCAACAATTTGCTTAATAATGTGTATAGAAAATCAAATATAATTTATATTTATATATATTTAGTTTGTATCATGCACAAAAATTATCAAAAATCATTTTAGAAAATGCGCAATAAAATTAATTGCACTTTTATCGCCACTTGATGATTATTTTAAATTAATTTTTTATAGAGTTTTTATGTGCTGATAAAAAGCACAAAGGCGTTTTTTAACACTTAAAATCGATTTATGAAATCAAGAGAAATTAAAAATAAAAAAAATTTAACGATTAATAAAAAATATCATTAAAAATAATTTTTAACACGCACACACCTGACTTCTTAAGTAAAAAAAATTTACATCTATCAAAAACTTTAAAATACTCTAAAATTTACTATGAGGCCTACGAATAACATAAATCTTTAAAATAGAGTATTATAACCGCCGGGAAGTCTTATTTTATTATCGTTTGATAAGCAAACACAAAAAAATGACAAGGCAAAGGGTAAAAGAAGAAATGAAAACAAGAGAGAGCGAGTAACAACATAATAAAAATAAAACGCAGCTCGCATACATTTTCACATACAGTATAAGAAATCATAATATGGAGTATAAGAGTCAAGTATAAGCAACATAATATAGCGTATAAGAGTCAAGTATAAGCATAGAATTGAGCATCAATTGTGGGCTAATGAACTGCAACTAATCAAATCGAAAGCAAAGTCAAAAGCAAAAACAAACGCAAACACAAATAAAAAGACAAAACAGCTGATTTTACGACGCATCAACCGTTATACTACTACTAAAAGAAGTAGAAAAAGAAAAAATAAAAACTGTAAATTTTTTGCACCACAAAGTAGTTCCATTGACAAAGAGTATCAAAAATACTTAGCTGGATAACAAATTGGCTTTTAATTTGAATGCGCACTTCTCTTTATTGTTATTTTTATGAAATGTTTTGTTGTATCGTTTTTTATGTAAAATTTAAGTGGTTTAATATACGTTTTATATATTTAGCTGAGCAGGCAACTACACAAGTATCAAATATCCACAATAAAAAGTGCATTTAATATCATAATTGTAAAAAATTCATTTGACTAATGCAACTTTTTCATTTCATGTGTTTTATGCATTATTTAGTAATTCAGTTAAGGCAATCTTTTTTTTAATAGCTGTTAAGCCTCTTAAATGCACACTTTAATGTTATTAAAATTGAATTAATTGTGTTTATTCACTATTATTTTACCACTTTGTTCCCGAGCGTTAAATTTCAGCAAGCGAAATTCTCTTAAGGGACTTCTCGAACGCGATCTGCACACTAAACACGCGTCCCATTGACTGATCACTAAATGCCGACAATTCCACGAGCCAACCTAAAACTGGAATACGATTTCCATTTCGATTGTGTTTCCGATTCTTATTCCCATTCCACACACTCTTCATCGCGTAATGCAGGAATGAACATGCCCAAAGAAGCGGTAAAGTAAACACAATGTTGTTGTTTTTATTAAATGTGATATAAGAAGCTTCAAATTTTAGAATAGCTGTAATTCCGCTCTTTATATGCAAGGTACATCGCCGTGCAAAAGACACAAAAGGTAAAGACAGCGCTGTGCAATTGAATAGGGACAAGGCACTTTTATTCAGTTTAATGAAATTTCTGTGAGTAAGCACTTAAAATTGTTGCCTAATAGACTATTTATTATTAAATTAAGACCAGCAATTACTTATCTTTATATTGACAGGCCATATCTCTTCAAATAACACTATTTTATATATACTATTAAATTTTTTACAAATTTACCAAATTATATTACTTAGGCGTGTGGAAAAAGTGTGAATTAGACTCATATAGAGTTCTTAAGTATTTTAATAATATCTTACAAAATTAAATGCTTGTTATTACATTAATTCTATACATATTTTCCTCAACCTATCGCTATTCATATGCACAGCATAGTATTTCGATTGCAATGTTGTTCTTGAGAGAGCGAGCGTAGACGAGAGAGCGAGTCTGAACGGGAGAGCGCATTACTTTCCCTTTTTTTTTTTTTAAATTTCAATGTTATCTCTTGACACAATGACAACGCACAGTGCCCAGTGCCCAATTTAGGCGACAAAGCGAATAAAATTTAATTTATATATAAACTTATGTATATAAGTGCAATATATACTTTATTCTAATTTACCATAATAAAAACTCAAATTAAATTTAAATACTATGCATTAACTTTTATGAATGCTTGCATTTTCTTTGATATCAGTCGTATACTATAATAATAACCATAAATATTTCATTAATTGATTTATAAACACATTAAAAGATGCTGCAATTGAAATGTTTGGGGGGATTTTTTCTTCGATTTTAAATTTCTATTTGAAATGTTTAGCTATTTGTTTGCTTTAAAATTTCATGCCAAAAATAGCAATCATTTAATACGTTAATTATCGCATCACGAAAATTTATCTTCTTTAGCTTTTGTAAACACACAAAAAAACCCAACAACACATTTGATTTGGCAGTTTGCGAATTTAGAAATTCAAAATGTTCAAAGTGTCGAAAATATGGAAAGTGCGTCAGATTAAAATATATGCCACACACGTAGCAAAACGACATATGGTAGATATAAGTTCTAAGAAATCTTGCCAAATATACTTAAATGTTAATAAGAACGATTTTTTTAAATTGTTTTTTGTTTTTTAAATTTAATTTAATTTTGACAACTGTTTAATTAAGTCTTAAACAGTTGTCAAAAATCTCAGCACGCGGCAACTAAATTTAAAAAACCATTAAAAAAATATATATAAATATTTTTTTTATTTTTTTTTTTGGTTTATTTTAAATTTTTTTGAGTTGTTTAAATTTTTTTTTTTTTTTATTTTTTTTTTTTATTTTTTTTTTTTTAACATTGTAAACTATATAAAATTTGCTGTGCAAACTTTGTGTCCTTCAATATTCAACTAACTTCGACACTTTAAATTTTAGTACATGTCCTTTCATTGTTGACTAATGTGATTGCAAGGATTATGAAGAAGTTTTTCACCTCTATTTGGAAAAAAGCTTTAAATATGCATAAGAAACAAGTCAAATTGCCAAAAGACAATGCCAAACATTTTTGGAAAATTCAGTTTTACAGTTTATGGAAAACTTTTCGCAAAAACCTCATAAATAAATTTACAACATTGCATTGCATGCAAATTTAAAGGCAAATACACTTTCTCGGCTTTCCTTTGGGCCAAAAACTAATATTTGAATGTGTGTGTGTTGAACGTGTGATCCAGGATTAGAAAGGACTTAAATGAATTTATGGTATGTGCTAATCTGAAGGAGGTTTTGTTTCACACACAGAAATGAGAAAAGTATGCAAGCCAGTTGGCAAACATGGCCAAAAAGAAAGCCTGGTTAGCCACAAATAAAGATAAAAGCAATGCGAATGTAAGTAAGACCAGAAGAAAGTATGATTAAAACTGGCATTCCAAAGATTAAAAAACCTTTCATATAGCTTAAGTGAATACCTGTCAAAATTGTGTTTAAAAAATGTTTGAATTTCGAATACATTTATGAATAAATTTAATTGTACAAATACGCAACAAGTTAAATAAAATTCGCATGTATATTGCTTTAAAATTGATTGCAATATTATTATTAATATTTTTAAATAATTATAGAAACAATATTTTCATTAATTTTTTAAATAAATATAGAAACAATATTTTCATTCATTTTTTAAATAATTATAGAAATAATATTTTCATTTTTTTTTTAAATAATAAAAACAATATTTTCATTTGCGTGAATGTGTTTTTTTTTAAAATAAAAAAAATATTTATTTTGCATATAGTCAAATAATTATATAAAACAAAAATTCTGCTTAAATTTCCGCTTTAATAAATTTATGCATATTTTTATTATTATTATATATTCTATATTATCACAATACCAAGAATTGTCTGATTAGTTGTATATATAAAATTTATACAGAAATTCATGTTTTGACTAATTGACTAATGTCATGATGTAATTCTTTGTATAATTATATTATACAATGAATTTTTAAATATATATAAAAATTTTTTGATTTATTAAAGTTTTTCAAAGAAAAAAAGTTTTTTTTATACATTTTATATTTTATACAACAAACTTTTTAGCTTTAAAATAATTTGCCAAAATATTTTACCACATTTAAAGCAAAATATATTGCAAATTTTAAACTTTCGTAGTTTTTTAAATAATAAAAAATATATTAAATATGATGTAATCATAATTATATTATACCAAGAACTTTTAAATATATATTTATCAAAAAAATATATTTGATTCAATAAAGAAAAAAAGTTTTTTTTATACATTTTATATTTCAACAAACTTTTTAGCTTTGCCAAATATTTTTGCCCAAATATGTTACCACATTTTAAGCAAAACAAAGTGCAGATTTTAAGCTTTTTTAATTTTTTAAATAATATAAAAATATTGTGTATATATTCAAAAAATTTCTTTATAACCTTCATTCTAACATCCGCTGTGAATTTTCTACACAAATTTATTTAGATTGAACATTTTCTTTTGCTGCATATTCAAATATCTAAATACTGCAAATATTTCAGCAAACAATTTGTTTATATTTTTTTTTCGACGACCTGCTGTGTAATTCACAGTTTATATATTGCAAAAATAAATTCACAGTTCAAACAACAACCTGAGCGTTGAGTTCAATAAAATCATCAAGGCATCAGAATTTATGGCATCAGCATTAACAGTGCAGAACCCTATAACAAGTATTGTATCCAAGCAAATCCTCATATTCCTATACCTTGCATTACTCGAACATAAATCAATTGCCGAGATGCCAAAATGCTGAGCTAACTCCGCCGGAAAATGCAAATGCAACCCGGGCGCAGAGGCAAGATGCCTTCCACAAATGTTTACGCAACTAATTTGTAGCCCACAATGCTGAAAGTATCTGCTGAATTGTATAAACAGCCATTGAAAATGCACAAATTGTAATACCCTGTAATCTTTTGAAAATTAATGGTAAGTGGGGTAGGGTAAAAATGTATATAATTTGCAGCAGAAGACATTTTCGAGCATATAAAGTGCAGATATTCTTTTATTCTATATTATGTTGAAAATTTCATTCTATGCACAGATATCTGAGACTATAAGAAATAGATATACCACATTTGATATTAGACTTTTTAAATTTATAATTTTCGATTACTTTTTTTCACAGATTTATAATCAGTTGAACGTATATGAGACTATAAGAAATAAATATTTTAAATTCTAATTTGTATATTATACGCAAATAAAAATTATTTTAAATTTCCGATATTTTGCTTCATAAATTTGGCAAAAATTGAAATTATTTAATAAATTATTTTCCATATAAGTAAAGAGCTATTCAAAATGCACTGTTTGCTTGGTGTCTGAACTGCTTCAAGTGCAAGAAGTGCACAGCCTGCTTTATTTAAGTCAAATCTATTAAGCAATTATAATAGATAATACAAATTGAAATTATTAAATAAACTACTTTTCATATAATTAGAGAACTATTCAAAAGGCACTGCTTGTATGGATTCTAAACTGCTTCAAATTCAGAAACTGCACAGACTGCTTTGTTTAATACAAATCTACTAAACATTTCTGATAGATAATAAAAATTTAAATTATTAAATAAATTCCTTTCATTATAACTATAGAGTTATTCAAAATGCACTGCTTGCTTGCATGGAAACTGAACTGCTTCAAGAAGTGCAAGAAGTGCACAGCCTGCATTACTTATGTCAATTCTATTAAACAATTATAATAGACAATAAAAATTCAATTTATTTAATAAGCTCCTTTCCATATAATAAGAGAAATATTCAAAATGCACTGCTTGTCTGCTTGTATGGATTCTAAACTGCTTTAAAAATTACATTTATTATAAATATTCTTTTCCATATAATTATAGGGCCACTAAAAATGCACTGCTTGCTTGTATGGAAACTGAACTGCTTCAGGTACAAGAAGTGCACATTCTGCTTTATTTAAGTCGTAGCTCTGTTTAAGGATCTATTACCTTCCCTACAGGGTATCTTTTAGTCCAAAACACTCGCTTAAAGCATACTTAGTTGTTGGCTATACAATTAGTGCACGCAGCGTGAAACAATTGTGCGGAAAATAGATTTAAAATATAGAAGGCGCCATACTATTGATGAAAAGCAACAAAATTTTCCCAATTTGTAGCGTTTATTTCCTCAGTCTGCAGCAGCCTTTGGCCCAAAACCCCTCTCTGGGATTGGGATTAGATGCCACGCCCACGCAGTGTATATAGTGTCAAAAACAGGACCAAAACACAAGTTGATTATGCGTTGTTTTGCCACTTAATGTTATGAAATATGCACATTGCCCCAGTGCCACAGCAACATGATTACAATACGTATACGCCGTGTGGCGCCGTACACATTTTTGGCTCAGTTAACAACAACAATGCTATCACAGACTACTATCACGTACATATTATGATTTATCCAACATAATTTAAAGTTTTGCTGCACTATATTTTGTGATAAGATTGCAATATTATTTGTTAACTAAAATGTAAATTGCATTTCTCTCTCTCTCGCTTTATTTATATATTATTTACTTAGCAAAGGAATTCATCGATGGGCAAAGTTTTTGACTAGAATTTTGCTTGGTTTTATAAGTTTTACGTTTTGATTTTAGAATTTACCTAAATATTGCTTGACTTTGAGTTTTGTGCAGCTAATTAGGAGAGGGGGAAAGTTAGAAATGGATTTAAAATTTGTATAAAATAAATATGAGGGATTTAGTTGAGAAGGTTTTAGAAGGTGTTATCGTGAGGATTAAGTAGAAAATGTTTTTTTCAGAAAATAAATGAAATTTCTGATGATTTAGCTTATTTAAGATGTGTTGATTTGATTGCAATTTGCTTGTTACAATAAAAACTATTGATAAAATGTAATTAAACAGCTCTGTGCTTAGATGAAGCGTGGTTATTATTTATATATTAAGTCAACTGTCTTGTCATAGTCTAATATGAGGGCTAAAAAAAAAATAAAAAAAATATTTTTCAAGTGTTTTTTGCAGTATTCTATAACACTAGTTTACAGTAAAAATGGAGCTGGGCTCTCATAGACTACTCTTGATGTATTTTCGAGGGCTGATTTCAAAAATCGAAACCATTTTTTTTTTTCAAAGAATGGTTTTCGAGAAAACCGCAAATAGCTAGTTTTTTGGCAGTCTGTCGACTTATTTGTTCATATCTACATGAGATCTTATTTGATCTTAAATAATGTTACACAATTCAATAGATAATTGTATCCTCTTTCTAACGGTATGCCGTTTATGCGAATCGAATAAGAAACAAAGCCATTATAAACCCTCAAAGTTGAAAAATGTGACCCTTTTTTCTGCATTTTTTGAAAAATTTTTGAATTTTAATTGAACTTTTAAAAATTTAAAAAATTCTTTTAAATACTTTTTAAAATTTATAATGTTAGACAATTCTGTTCCGAATAATTAAAGTATACATTTGTCCAAATCGGTCAGTAAATGTGATAGTTATGCAGCAATTAGTAAAAACACCCAAGATAAAATTTACCTTGTTCATCACTATTTTGCAGAATTTTATAATATAACTTTTATGTGTTGAGAGCTTGTTCGTTTACAGTTGCCATAAGCTAAAACTTGAGCCTAAAAAAAAGACATTTTATTGTCTAACTATACGCTTATAGTTATGGCTTATTAAATTGCAAATTCATTTGTTTAAAATACATTTGTTTATCTAGCAAAATTGAAGACATTAAGCTGTTAAATGGGGCGTTGTTTATTTTAGCACTTAATAAACCGTATGCGACAAATGGAAGAAAGGTCGCACAAACACACACAAACACACACAAACACACACACACACTCACACCCAGAAATAGATCCACCATATAGACAAGGCAATTAGCATGCAAAACAAGTCGAAAGCTATAAATGCACAGTTTACACACAACTCACATGCAACAAGAAAATGCATTGCATTTATGTGGAAAATGCATAAATATAATGTGTGTGTGTGTGTGTTTGCATATTTGCCTTTCTTATTTGGCTGCAACAACAACAACAATATATATAAAAACAACTACAACAGTCGCATTGCTTGCGGCAGCTGCAATAAACTCGCGGCCCCAAATGTATGCAACATTATGCGGCATGTGTGCTAAACAGTCATGAATTTCAAACAGGCGCCGCAAACCAGCCAAACAACCAATATTGCCATCTCTTTTGCTCCATTTATAGCTAGCTCGCTCGCACATTCTTTGCATGCTTAATAAATGCGTTGTGCCTCAGAGACTTCCACTTTGACTTTTGGCATAAAAACGACCGCGAAAAATGTTGTGAAAAGCATCGAACTGTGTTCAATTCCCCAGTATATCCGCATGCACTTCCGCTTTTTGATATTTGCATATAATACACAGAGTTGTTCTAAATCATTCAAAGAGCAGGATTTCATAAACAAAATGAACTATTTTGTAAAAAGAACGAACGTAGCGAACTGAGTGTGTAGTAGTTCATTTGTGTTCAATTACAATTGAAAATAGAATCAAAAAAAATTTAAAAATATTATTTATTCAAAAAATGACGTCAAGCCAGCTAGATTTTCAATATAACAATCCAACGTCTCTAAAACCTTGCCTTTACCAATAAGGGACGGTACGCCCTATTATTCATAGTAATAATATATATTCATAATAATTTTCACAGTTATTATAATATAAACACCACAACAACAAAACAAACAACAACTTAGGTTAACTGCACAATATACGGAGAGCGACGCTTTTCTGTGTGTGTAGCTTTGTTTTAAAACGGATAATTCTAAAAATAGAATTGTCCAGTTAGGAACTTGATAAATGAGCAGAAAAATAGCTGTTAGCGCAGGCTTAGAAATTAGAATTTACAAATGGGTCTGTTGATGTAAGTAACTAGTTGCCGGGATGACGTAGGGACCGATAGCTCAGTGGACAAGGCATCCGCCTAACGAACGACAGTGATCTCGGGTTCGATTCCCACCAGGCACGGACAGTTTGAACAAAAATAAATTCTAATACAAAGGTTACTGAAGAGACTTGCTTGGCAGCAGTCGAAATAGTACTATCTAACCAGCCGACAAATTTAACTTTACATTTTTTCAAATTCCAAAAAATGACGTCAAGCCATCTAGATTTTCAATATTATTTATAAATATAATTAAACAATCCAACTAAATATCTAAAAAATTTCTTTATTCCTCATTGCAAATTGAACCATAGTTCATTTGAACTAGCAAATACAACACTTTGTCTAACATATACATGCATATATATATCACATAGATCATGCACTGGTAATTTGCATGGCATTCGAAAATGCAAATTGTATTGCAACTCCACACACACACAACCACACACACACACACACACACACACACACACACACACACACACACAGTTTCACAACTCTACAAAATTTCAAATTTCCCACAGAATTGCAAGCTGGGCTGCAAATGCGCCAATAAGTATGCTAAACAATTGCACGTGACCCTCACCCTATGGAAGCTCTGGCAAAACTCTTTGATGCGCATGACGAAAGCCAAACATTCATCAATTTGAGCTTGATTTGTCATCGGAAACTCACAAAACAGTCAAAGGTATTCCGATTTGCCATGCTACCCTCTCTATTACAGTGTTGAGCAGGTAAATATCAACTATTTGTCTGCTTGATGGGTTTGCCACATATTTAACAACATGTTTTCATATATTGCACTCAATTATTATATTAATAATGAGCGAAATGAAGTCAAGCTTTAATATATAGATTGAGAATGCAATTGAATACTTGTTGCTTAATTGACAACAAAATAACATTGATTAATTGATTGATTAAAAAAAAGTGCCCAAAAGTACACCGATATATCTTTATAATTGCATAAAAATATTATTTATAAACTTGAGTATTAAATTCTACTTTTTAACTGAGTTAGAACTTGGCAGAAAATAAAAATAAATTAGAATTTTCAAAGCTATATTAACAGTCTTAAAAAATGCAACAAATGCTCATAATTTATCAACTTTATAAGCATGAGCTGGTAGTTTTATACTTTAGCATATTACTGGCATAAAATGCATCCTGAAATGTCTCAATTCTCAGAATATAAGCCAAAAAAATATGCAAGTCAACTTATGAACCCAAAACTTTACCTTAGACTGCAAGAGTTTGTCTACTAAATAATAAAAAAAAAACTTTTTAAATACCCTGTAGTAAATATGCGTCTAAAATTGTCGAAAAGCACATGAAATTAAAATTAAAATAATTAAAAAACTGGAAATTGTGAACAAGGTCTAATTGCGTGCCACGCCCGTAGAACCCATATAATGTACTACTATGTCTAAGGCAGGGAAGCGTGAATGAAGCGCGCTTCTGCTTCGTTGCATACACTAACACACACACACCCACACACCCACTCACACACACTCACTCACATTTAAGCCGTGCAACATTCACGTATGAGTTCATGCAGAAGCCCAGACAGCGTGTATTTAGTTTAACAGCTTGCAAGCGACGACATGCGACACTGACACGACAAGTGTTAATGCGCCACGCCCAGCCGCCCAGCCGCCCACACACACACACACACACACACACACACACAGAGTCACCCACACACACCAACTGTAAATGCCAAGCGTTTTTTTTTTTTTGCTTTTTTTTTACAAATAAAATGTTAAAACATTTGTGAAGCCAAACTAACTGCAACTTTTGGTAGCCAAAGCTGCAGCCCAACACGCTTTACACACACCCACAACACACACACACACACTCAGTTGTGCACTTGAAAATCTCATTTCTTGCCATTTCTATGCCCCCTACAACCCGCACCATTGCAAGCTGCATAAAAAGTTTTTAATCAAATTTTTCAATTTAGTTTTGTGAGCTGTTAATTAAAACCAGCGAATACGTGTGTGTGTGTGTGTGTGTGTGTGTGTGTTTTCTGTTCAGTTTATTTATTTATATTAGTTTCTTAGTTGAACGTTTTAGGCTGTCAGCGCAGCTCAAAGCGATTAATTTAATTTGCTTTTGCATTCAAAAAATGTTGCGCATACGCCACGTTGCCAAGTGAGAAAGTCAGGCCACCACACACATTTTGTGCCCTTAAATTGCGTAACTTGAGCTAACATAGCTCACATTTAATTGCCTGTTAATTTTTTGATGGCCAAGCAGCCATAAAAACCCGACCATGTGCCTTGTGATTTGTGATAAGACGCGATTATTCATTTAATTACCAAAAACATCATTAGGAGATACTTCGGCACCTAAGCGACCTGTGGCTCTATTAGAGCGCATTGATATGGAAGAACATGCTCGGGATGGTATAATTTATTTGCTACGGGAATTAGGCAGAAGATTTTTATGTCGACTATTGAATGACCTATGTTCGTTTCTTTGTTTATTATATAGAGATAAAAGTTGGGTTCAAAAATGATAAATTAATTTAATTAACATAAAGCAATCGATAGTATGCTTCTCAATGCAATCGATAGTTTTATTTATCGATAGTGCCTTAGATCAATTTTATAAAACCTTTCTTAACACATTTTTTATGTCGTCTATTGAATGAACTATGTTTGTTTCTTTATTTCTTATATAGAGATAAAAGTTGGGTAGGAAATTCTGACTCTTTTTTTAATTAACATAAAGTAGTCGATAGTATTCTTCTCAATGCAATCGATAGTTTTATTTATCGATAGTGCCTCAGATAAAATTTATAACACCTTTTTAGCGCATTATATTTAGATCTACTTCTATTTCCGATAAACTCATTTAAAACCTCAATTTTTAGCTGTTCTGAGTTCCGAAATACCTTGCAATTAATCCATTTTAAAATTTTCTTATATTCAAAATTATCCTATGTTTGCTTCTTTATTTATTATATAGACATAAAAGTTGGACTTAAAAATTCAAAATTCATTTAATTAATATAAAGCAGTCAATAGTATGATTTCATTTTCGATAAACTCTTTCAAAATCGCAATTTGTAGCTGTTCTGAATTCCGAAATACCTTTCAACTAATCCATTTTAATATTTTCTCCTATTCAAAATTATTAAATTAAATCAAATGCACAAATTTCAAGCTTATCAAAGTAGTTGCCATTTTAAAAAGCATTTCAACTTAAATAATCAAAAAAAATCAAAAATGAGAACTCAACATCTGTTTTTCTGCTCTAAACCCTATTTAAGGATTATCACCAGCAGACAGGTTTAATGACATCCCCAAAAAGGTGCAGCTCTGTTCTGGCGTGTAAATAAATGTAATTTAATACTAATTAAAAGCACACACAGTTTGCTAACACACAAAAGAACAGACAGGATAGCCGCTGGGAAGGACATTCCAATTTTTTTTTTACACATTGAGCAAATAACGATGGCTGTGTGTGTAGTGTACACTTTTCACTAATTACTTTTAATTGGCCTACGTACTCGCTTTAGTTATTTATAATAATCGTTAGAATATTCACAAATTAATTCAGTGCAAAGCGACGCGACGCAACTTACTTAACTGGACTCGACGCTCGACTCCTGGCTAGCTTCATATATATATAGACCAATGAAGAGAGTTGAAAGCCAAGGCAATACAGCAGCAACAACAATAATTATATTAACAACAATGGCAGCACAAAAAGTCAAGCGGGCCACACCTAAAAGCATTCTACAGTTTCTCGACACAAACTGCAAATTAAGTTGTAAAAACACTCGACGGCCATTGTTCGTTTCTTTTATTATTTTTATTTTTTTGGATAGGAATGGGGCCGCGTCTGGGGCAATAAAAGTGTTGTGGGTAAAAGTCATAAAAGCAAGTCCAGTCCCAGGCAAGAGAGAGCTGCATGAAACATGAACAAAGACAATTGACAATGAAGCAAATGACAGCCCAATGGGCAATCTGAAAATCAAGAGGTACAACAAACCAGCTAAGTAGACAGAAATATCTTGTTGAGAGTTCAATATGCAAATTAGTTTAAGAAGCTTGCTTGTTGTAAACATAACTAATTAAATTTATTCATATACTACAAGTAATAATGTTGTAGTTGAGGATTATTTGATTGACTGGGAAATGCTCTTATCTCATTTTATTTGCCAATTCTAACATTTGTAGTTCTTTATTTTTTACCTTTTTATTAAAATTTTAGTCAATTATTTAATAAATATTTTTGTGCTCTTCTCGGTGATTCTCAAAAGTTTAAGGTAGTCTCCATTGAGCCAATTATTTTCATTGCACTTTTTATATCATTTTAGTTAATTAATTATTAAATATTTGTGCCATTCTCGGCGATTCTTAATAGTTTAAGGTAATCTCAATAAAAACAATTATTTTTATTGCATTTTTCTATAGATTATAATTTACTATATATAAAACAAACATTTTTGTGCCCTTCTCTGCGATTCTCAAACGTCTAAAATAAAATAAAAACAATTATTTTTATTGCACATTTTATATAATTTTAGTTAATAAATTAATAAATATTTGTGCCTTACTCGGCGATTCTCAAAAGCGTAAGGTAGTCTCAATAAAAACAATTATTTTTATTGCATTTTTCTAGAAATTATAATTTACTATATATAAAACAAATATTTTTGTGTCCTCAGCGATTCTTAAAAGTCTAAAATAAAATAAAAACAATTATTTTTATTGCACCTTTTATAAAACTTTAGTCAATTATTAAATAAATATTTTTGTGCTCTTCTCGGCGATTCTCAAATGCTTAAGGAAGTCTCAATAAAAACAATTATTTTTATTGCATTTTTCTATAATTTATAGCAAATTATTAAATAAATATTTTTGTGCCCTTCTCAGCGATTCTCAATAGTTTAAGTTAGTGTCAATAAAAACAATTATTTTTATTGAATTCGTTCTTTTAAATTATAGTGAAGAATT
The DNA here is from genome assembly GCA_035043045.1 of Hirtodrosophila alboralis. NCBI lineage: Eukaryota > Metazoa > Arthropoda > Insecta > Diptera > Drosophilidae > Hirtodrosophila > Hirtodrosophila alboralis. The sequence goes on along the minus strand of JAWNNH010000626.1, from coordinate 10,251 downwards.
AAATAAATTTTTGTGCCCTTCTCGCCGATTTTTAAAAGCTTAGGGAAGTCTCAATAAAAGAAATTATTTTAAATGCATTTTTTTTTTTATAAATTTTAGTGAATTTATAAATATGTATTTATGCCCTTCTCGGCGATTCTCAATAGTTTAAGGTATTCTCAATAAAAACAATTATATTTATTGCACTTTTCTATAAATTATAATTTACTATATATTAAACAAATATTTTTGTGTCTTTCTCGCCGATTCTAAATTATTCTGCGAGCCTTCTCTTTTACGATGCTAAAAACTTGGTTCTAGTCTTAATATAAATAATTATGCATTATTTTTTCAGAAATACACTATAAGACGAACAAATTACAAGCATAAAAAAACAATAAGATGACAACACAAAAGTAGGCTCTTATGTACGGTGCAAAAGTTTCCTATCACACAATGCGTTGCAAGACAAACAACAATGTCAAGGAGCAGGAGATGGCAGGCAGGCAGGATGCAATGCATTATAAGCAGTTGAAATATGCAAAGTTGAAGTAGAACAAGGAATACAAGGCCCAGGGAGCATTTACAATGCATATATTTAATGAAAGTACTTCACCAAGCAACCAAAATAATACTAAGAATGAGGCGGTAAGTGAAAAGTGTTGCATACTTTTTGGGATATGGCCAGGAACGAACATTTGCCAAGTGTTTATTTAAGCTGCTTCACCAAGATTGCACAACTTTTGAGCCTGTGTAGTTTTACTATTTTCTTTAAGTTTCTTAGATAGCCAAAAAAAAGGAAGAAAAAAAAGTAGTAGAAATAGCAAAATATCAACAAAAACTACAAGAATGCCCAACACAGTCGTTTGATGAAGTTGTTCAGCGTTTTTTTTTTTTTTTTTCATTTTTGCACAAGTTTTTTATGAGCCATTTCTTGGTGTTAAGTTGCGTTTCAAGCAAATGAATTTAGAAGTCTTATTTAACAAGTTTCTTGGTCGCTTTCACCGTCTTTATATCGACAGCTGTCCAACTGAAAAGTTTTCCCTATATATTTGTTGTTCTTCTTGTCCTATTTGTGGCTCTGTGGCTCTTTGCCTTTGGCTTCAGCTTTCTCTGCTTTCTCCTGGCTGCATGTTTCTACATTTTATCGAAAAACTTGTGCCAAGTACTTGAAAATTTGTGAGCATAATAAGTCGATTTTTGGCTAAGCAAAATGTTATTGTTTTCGTGGTTTGTTTAAACTTTGGATTATATACAAATGAGAGAGGGTTCACTTATTGCATATCAAATATTTGTGCAGGTCTTGAAGCTACACATTTTGATTAAGTTTTGAGGGATAAATGTTAAAGAAAACCAAATCAAAAAATTCTCGGAAATTGCAGAAGCCAGTTCTGAATTTTACTTTGAATGTGGAATGTAATACATCATATATAATAGACCCAAAAATCCTATTTACAAAATTAGACAGCTTTTGGCCACAGCAACTTATTAAAGCTGTTGAAATTTTTGCCAAGCAAATTCTTAGAACATGCAACATTGTGTTGCATGACTGTTCCACCTAGACCACAAAAATATCCATAATTTTTTGTTTTTTTCTTGTTTTTTTTCGCTCTTCACTAATTAAAACAAGTCACGTACATTTTAAATTAAAAGCGACAGGCACAAAAGCAGCCAACATTTTTGGGGTGACCACACAGTAAGGCAATTTGCCCCAAAAAGGGGCAGAAGTCACGCAGTTTTTGGTCTCAGCTGGAGTTGCAAGGCAAGCAGCATGTCATACGCAACTTTAATTATAAATGCCACAATAATTGAACTGTAAAACGTGGCCAGGTTTTAGTTATTGTTACCAAAAGTTTGTCTCAAAATCAAGGCCTAGACAAAAGCCAAAACTCATTAAATTTATAATCCGAGACGCAGGCTGTGTCCTTTTGTGGTTTGCCCCAAAGGTATATATTGAGCTTGTATATGTGGCCAGCTGCTGTAGACTTGTATATGATATAATTACAGACAAAGTATTGGATTTAAATTTCATTACAACTGGCAAAATAATGAGGTTGCCTCATGTAGCTTGGCCAAATCTATGAATCTCTGGTCAAAATGTGTTTTGGCAACCACAAAGCAGAAGTCTATATATATTTAACCACAATCCCGGCCAGAAAACAAACACGTGCTCCATAGAAACTGCCACAAAATTGGAAGCTACAATTGGAACTTCAATGGACCAAATTATACTCTATATTTGTGGCCTATACTCTGTGTGAAAAGGTCTAAAATTAAGGCAATTAAAATGTCAAACAATGGACTAAATTATACTCTACATTTGTGTCCTATACTCATTGTAAAAGGTCTGAAATTAAAGCAATTAAAATGTCAAAAGCATAAGTAATTCTACATCCATTTGAGCCTTCTTGAAAAAGCGACTAAAAGTGCAAAATTTCATAATTAAAATTTTTAATTAAAAGCGCTAGCTAATAAAAATTAAGCACTATACAATTTAAGTGCATATTAAATTTGCATTTTAATTTAACAAGCGTATTTAATATTTTTACAATATTAATTGAATTTTCCTAGCCATATTATAATATTCATAATGGCGCAAAAAGTTTCAAGTCAATTAGAAAATTTTGCTGAACTTTATGCATCGACAATTAACAACAAAAATATGTTTTTACACTTTGAGAGCAACTATCGCTTGTTTATTCATTGAATTTTGTGTGCTTCAATTAAAAAGCCATTAGAGAACAGGCATAAACACGCACACAGGACACAGAGACAAAAGGCCACGACTATTCAATGTCGTTGTCCTGGCAACTTGTCCGACAAACAAAACAAACTGTAAACAGAGAAACCCAACTAAAGGCTACAGCCAGCTAACAATCAATATTATTATCCTTTGGCTGTCAAAAGCAAGGCTCTGTACTTGGCTTTTAGTTATTGTTGTTGTTGTTGTGTCCTTGCCATTGCCTTTGACCTTTGCCCACACACCCACCTTATCCTAATTTATATTTAATGCTAGGAAAAGCAGGAAAGTTTTCTCAAGCAGCTGTCTCTAGACTGTTTGGGTTTCCAGGTGCCAGACGGGGTCAGTATGTTGTTATTTATACATATTTAATTCCTTTAAGCTAATTTGACAAACAAAACAATGCAGGACAAAGGCTATAAAGTTAATTTTACGCAATACAAAATAATATTATGGTATTAAATGTAGTTGGGAATTTCAAATGCCTAATTACACCAAGCACAATTTCAATTTCAGTTTTATAAATAATAATGCAAACAATCAGTTTGAGCTGCTTATAAAATATATATATATACATATCAATAAGCTACTTTTATTTGGCATTGCACTGACGCAATCAACCGCATTGCAACCACAATAACAGCTGGAAAAGTCCTTGAACATAACATCCTGTTTCATTTGATGTGCACGGCATTATATTTTGCCAGTCTGTCGCTCTATAGAATTGTTGAGCTTCCTGTGTTGCCTCATAAATATGCACATTTAATGCCTCATACAAATTTTCCAAATTTTCCACATTTCCAAATGCAACCATCAATCGGTCAAAGGATATTTGGCCCAACAAGTGGCAAAAATGTAATTTTCCATACGGCATACGGCAAACATTTTACACCATTTAAGACCATGAATTATGTGTGTTTGGGTTTCAATTGGAAAAAGTCTCCTTTGACAGTCCTTGGGTCTCACATAAATAACTAGCCTTGCCAGGACACAGCCGTGGGGTCCTGGCACTTTGACTGTAGGTCAATAGAATTGTGCCTTAAATTGTTATGATATTGACAAAACTGAGCTCTCTCTATCAATATTGAAACAACTGTGCAAATGCTAATGAAAAAGTAAATTATATGCATAAGCTGTATTTGTTATTGATCGACTAAATATTGATACTATATTTTTGCGAAAATGTGAGAGTATTATGAGAAATTTAAGAATTTATGAATTTTAGAAACCTTTTTGTTGATTTAATGGCATAGAACTTGAGCTACTGCTAAATACAAATTTTTAAATAATATTTAATACTTAATTTATATTCCGAAATCGATTAAAAAATAAAATTAAATATCCAGATTTGACAATATTCAAAATTTGTTGTGAAATAAATGAAAATAAAAATGAAAAAACAAAAATTTTAATATTTTTAATGCCAAATCAATAAAAAAATCATATAATGATTTAAAATATATTTCGTATAGAAATTGATTTATTTATAAAGGTTTAAAGTCAAATTAGAAGGTTTAAAATTTTTGTTAAAATTTTGATAAGCAATTCGAAATACTTTATAAAATATTGTATCATAAAATAATAATTTTAGTAGCCAAATAATATTTTCAAAATTTGTTGTGAAAAGAATAAAAATAAATATGGAAAAACAATAATTTTAATAATTTAAATGGCAAATCAATTAAGTAGTTAAATAATGATTAAAAATATATTTTGTATGAGAAATTTATGAATTTTAGAAACCCATTTGTGAATTAATGACATAGAACTTGAGCTGCTGCTAAAAACAAATTTTTAAATAATATTTTATACTCAATTTACATTCCGAAATCGATATAAAAATAAATATACAGATTTTACAATTTTCAAAAATTTGTTGTGAAAATAAAAATAAAAATGAAAAAACAATAATTTTAAATATTTAAATGTCAAATCAATAAGGAAGTCAAATAATGATTTAAAATATATTTCGCATAATAAATGATTTAATTATGAGAGTTTAAAGTCAAATTAGAAGGTTTAAAATTTTTGTTGATATTTTAATAAGCAAATCAAAATACTTTATAAAATATTGTATTATTAAATAATAATTTTAGTAGCCAAATAATATTTTCAAAATTTGTTGTGAGAAGTATAAAAATAAAAATGAAAAAACAATAATTTTAATAATTTAAATGTCAAATCAATTAAGTAGTTAAATAATGATTTAAAATATATTTTGTATGAGAAATTTATAAATTTTAGAAACCCATTTGTTGTATTAATGGCATAGAACTTGAGCTACTGCTAAATATAAATTTTTAAATAATATTTAATACTTAATTTACATTCCGAAATCGATATAAAATTAAATAACCAGATTTGACAATTTTCAAAATTTGTTGTGAAAGGAATAAAAATAAAAAAGAAAAAATAATAATTTTAATAATTTAACTATCAAATCAATAAGAAATTCAAAAAATTATTTAAAATATATTTCGCATAATAAATGATTTAATTATGAGAGTTTAAAGTCAAATTAGAAGGTTTAAATTTTTTGTTGAAATTTTGATAAGCAAAACAAAATACTTTATGAAATATTGTATCATAATATAATAATTTTAGTAGCCAAATAATATTTTAAAAATTTGTTGTGAAAAGCATAAAAAAAACGAAAAAACAATAATTTTAAATATTTAAATGTCAAATCAATTAAGAAAGTCAAATAATGATTTAATATATATTTCGTATAAAAAATGACTAAATTATGCTGTTTTAAAGTCAAATTAGAAGGTTTAAAATTTTTTTTTTTTAAATATGATAAGCATATTGTATCATTGTATAATAATTTTACTGCGCACCATTTATTAAAAATACAATTTTTATGGGGTATTTTAAATAAAAATAAAAAATAAATAAATAATAAAATTTAAATATCAAATTAAACTAGAGTACAAAACAAGCTACAACAAAATCTATTCCACAAGAAAATCGATTCAGTTTTGACAAAGTTATGGCAACTAAAGGTTTAGGGGAATTCTCTAATTAATATAAACTGAAATAAGATCCTAAGTTTTTTATATTTTTATATATTATATAGGCTTAGATTACACTTACATTTCGTGTGGCGTGATAAGTGAAATAAAAAAAAAACTCGAATTTTCTTTTAGCTTAAGTAAAATCGCGCTCGGTTGCATGACAGTCTAAAACTTTATTATTAATTAAGCAAATTGCAACAAGAAGATATCTCAATATGTTATATTGTATATATTGTGGCACTAAACTGAACGTCAAAGGGGAATTTTGCTATTTACCCAACTTTAACGAGCAAGGAGACAGAGGTCCTGAGTTGGGTTGGGGTTGGTCTTTGGGGTTGGCCATGTGGCCATGCGCCTAAAAGTCGACTACAAAACTGTGAAAAACTTTCGCTCTGTGCTGTGAGCTGTGTGCCGTGTTTCGTGTTTATGTCCATTCATTATGCAAAAAGCCAAATACAAGAACAACAACAACGAGGCGCATAGTTATGGCGCCCATAAAGTAAAGCACACAACTTTATATTTTTTTTTCGCTTTTTTGCCACTACTTTCACCACTTTGGAATATTTTTGCAGCATCAGAGCTTCGGGTGCAGGTCCAGGGGCCTGTGGCTGCTTCATTACCCTAATGAACTTGAAAAAGTATCGGGTGTACAAAGACAAAGTGAGTCCAAACAGCCGCACACACAACTTGAAGACAATCACCAGGTGCTGCTGGCAAGCAGTTCCACCTGCCTGTCCTCTCTCTCTCTCTCATCCTGGTTTGGTAACTTAAGAACTACATAGTAGCCTCTGCCGGCAGATTTGCGTGTAATGAGGTCATAGTAACAAGTGTTGACTTTAATTAGTGCAATGCTTTTGCTCTTCTCCCTTAAATCCACATTCATCCAATGCCTTTGAATATAAACTAAATGAGTCCAGCCAGCCATGTGATGGATCTCTGTCTGAGCAACAAAATATGCCTTAATTGCGACTGTTGAAATAATAAGATACATTCTTCGAATAATGCTAGGCAACGAATTGGATTTTGAAATCGATAAAAATAATAAAATAACAAGCTCTATCCAAATTTACAATAATTACAAAATTCAATCGGATTACTCTAGATTATATTACATTATCATAAGTCTTAAATAAATTTATTTTGATTTTTTAAGGCCCAAAATTGTTGCCAGGTTATTAAGCGCATTATTTTGATTTTTCTTAGCGCAAACGTGGCGTATGATTAATAAGCAAATAAGTGAAGCTCTTTAGTTGCCAAATAAACAGAATTGTATGTGTTTTGAAATAAATTTCCGTAAAGTAGGTTAAGTAGGCAACCGCAACTAACACGCACATGGGCAATAACAATGAAAGGAAGTCTGCAAAATGCTTATTTACATGCGTAGCAAAGGACTCTATGTAGAAACAGCAGCGGCACAAGGCAAGTAAGTACAAGTAATAAGGACGAGTAGGAGTGTAGCAATGGCATTTGTTGATTTTATTGACATATTCCAAAAGCTTCTAGTCTACTTTTCTAGTACAGTTCAGTTGCTTTATATGAACGTGCGCCTGGCAGTCAAATTTCCTTTGCCTTGTCCCTTTTGTCCTTTTGCACAAGCACATCAGGACCCTGCGGCTGTCCGTGTCTTGCTTGTGCGCGGTCTTAAAATGCGCCATAAAATTGATAAAAATCAGTTGATTGTAAAAATTGATAAATTGAAATTGATTGAGGCAGCCGAGACTTGAAGGCAAAAAAAAAAAAAATAGAAAACGGAATGGCTTTGATGCCCACACTTGCCACTTGCAACTTGCCACTTTGCATATGGGTAACAGACATATAACCACCAAGTTGGCCATATATATATATTTAAAATGAGTTTAGTGGCCCACAAATAACGCAATCGAACAAATGAAGTTCTCTGTTTTGATAGCTATCAAATTAGAGCGTTTGAGGCGGGGTAGAGATCGCATTTAATTGAAAATAGTAGTAGAACCTTTTTTTCTGTGAATTTGTAAATCAATGTACTTAAAAGCGACAATTTAATTTGAGTAGAATTCGGCGATATATCATTATATATTTAAAGGGTATACAAAGTTGAGTGCTAGAGAGTTTAATCGAGGTTTCATTTGAAGCGATCACAGTTTTAAAATAACAATAATTTTTTGTTGAATAAAATTGATAATGAAAGAGATTTAGATATGGTATTTTTTTAAGTCCCTGCATTTTTTAAAGGAATTAATTTGAGTTTCTGAAAATATTTAATTAATTAAAACTGATTTTACCTAACTTTATCCTATAACACTAGTTTACAAATTATTTTTTGATCGAGGGAGCTGGGCATGTGTGCGTGTGAGTATACCTGTATGCAAGTGAAAAACTGAGTAATAGGCTAGTAACTAAATTCGCTGTATTTTTGATTAAATTTCAAGACTTTCTGATAATACTATGCTAGAACACCTAATAGTTACACACTTGAACACTTTTTTAGATATTTTGCGTCTGAAGCCGCGCGATGCCAAGAGCAGAGTAGACAGACAGAGAGTAAAAGCGAGAGAGCGAGAGCATGATCCCAATTGCAATATATCCTGCTCTCTGTCTGATTGCTTTCGCTTATGGGAACAGAAGGCAGAAGTACAAGGTGAAGCAATAACTGAATGTTAACGGGACTCCTAATTTTACAAGCGCGTTAAATATGCGTCTGAAGCCGCGCGATGCCAAGAGCAGAGTAGACAGACGGAGAGCAAAAGAGAGAGCGAGAGCATAATCCCAATTGCGATATATCCTGTTCTCTGTCTGATTGCTTTCGCTTATGGGAACTGAAGGCAGAAGTAAAATGAGTAGCAATAACTGAATGTTAACGGAACTCCTTTGTGTGTGTTTTTCCTATTAAGGTGCAGCAAAAACTACGCAATTTGATGTAAATGATAGATTTTCGCCTAATACTTTATTAGAACACCCATTATTTCACAATAATATTAAACCCAGAAGTATGTATGTATGTGCACTTGCATACTATTAATGAAAATGCGCAAGCCGAATCTATCTATGTATGTGTGCGTGTGAGGGTGCCTGTATGCAAGTGAAAAACTGCGTAATAGGCTAGTAACTAAATTCGCTGCATTGTTGATTAAATTTCAAGACTTTCTGATAATACTAAGCTAGTACACCTACTAGTTAAACACTTGAACAGTTTTTTAGCTATTTTGCACCAATATTTAACACCTAAAACACGAATTAAATAAGCGCGTTTAATATGCGTCTGAAGCCGCGCGATGCCAAGAGCAAAGTTGTGTAATGGTCAAACCTTGACAGACAGAAAGTAAAGAGAGAGAGAGAGACAGCAAGAGCAAACTCTCTGTCTGTTTAAATCGCTTTTTAATAAATTTAAATAAAAATTTTTGCGTAATTTTTGATGAAAATTTATAAAAATTCTATAAGTCGAATTTTTAAGGAAAAAAATTTAAAAAATGTAATAAAGTTATTTCTTGATCCTTTTTATGCATTGTATTAAAGCCAATATTAATTTAAAAATATGTAAATATTATTAAATGTAAATATTAAATATTAAATAAATAAAATAAATATTATTAAATGTAAATATTAAATATTAAATAAATAAAAATTACTAACCTTTGATTTTTATTCAATTAATTGACGCAATGACACCAAACATTTACGCTCGACGCTATACGCCATACCCTGCACTTCGTCTTCTACCTAAATTTAATTTTGATTTAACTCTTTAAAATAAAAAAAATATTATTAAATGTAAATATTAAATAAATAAAAATTACTAACCTTTGATTTTTATTCAATTAAGTGACGCAATGACACCAAACATTTACGCTCGACGCTATACGCTATACTCTGCACTTCGTCTTCTACACTCCACCTATCTGTGAAATAAGTAAAATATTAGCACTTAATATGAAGCAATTATATAAGCACCCACAGAAACCTAAATTTAATTTTCATTTAACTCTTTAAAATAAAAAAAATATTATTAAATGTAAATATTAAATATTAAATAAATAAAAATTACTAACCTTTGATTTTTATTCAATTAATTGACGCAATGACACCAAACATTTACGCTCGACGCTATACGCTATACTCTGCACTTCGTCTTCTACACTCCACCTATCTGTGAAATAAGTAAAATATTAGCACTTAATATGAAGCAATTATATAAGCACCCACAGAAACCTAAATTTAATTTTCATTTAACTCTTTAAAATAAAAAAAATTTTCTCTTAAACAGTCAGAAACTGACGAACAGACATCGTACAATTTGCAATACATACACACAACATATGTACATGCACATTTACTCTTTGCAAAGAGAGTGCAAGAATCGAATTGAAAGCGATAAAACAATAACAGTTATTCCTTCCAATTTCCATTGTGACATCGCTTGCCGAATTTAGCTATGCATGTGTGCGTGTGAGTCTGTCTGTATCAAGTGAAAAACTGCGCAATAGGCTAGTAACTAAATTCGCTGTATTTTTTATTAAATTTCCAGACTTTCTGATAATA
>JAWNNH010000625.1:0-18087 GCA_035043045.1 Hirtodrosophila alboralis | reverse complement strand
TTATAAAAATATCAAATATATAATAAAAATTAAATAATATTGAGTTTGATTAAATTGAAAAAAAGAAGATTATATGCACTTTTTATATATTAATTAATTACATAATTTTTTTATCGACGCAGAAGACTTACACTAAGTACATATAATCTTGTATTTTTTTTTTTTGTTATTTACTTAAACTCAATTTAATTTTAAATTTTTTTTAAAATAATTTTTAATATATAAATATTTATTTTTGTTAAAACATGTGGTATAATTTTTAACTATTAAGATATTTCTATTTTCTTAAATTTTAACACTACCTTTATATCTTGAGATTCGCCGAAAGGGCCGCAAATCAAATAGATCGCCATAAGGGCCACATTTTTTATAGTTTACTATATATTTATATTTCTTTAAATTTAGCATAGGTTTTTATATTCAGTAAATTCTCTGTATACATATATTTAATATTTTTATCATTTATACTTTTCATAATTTTAATATATTTTAAATATAAAAATAAATTATTTAAAACAAATTTTGATAAATTTTATAAAATTTTAGAAAACAAAGAACAATGAGAAAAAATTTAAAATGCTTAGAAAAATACATTTAATAAAATTATGATATTAAAATGAAATACATTTGCCAAATTGACTTTTTCCCAAATATATCAACATTAACTAAAATTTAAATATTTAAATATATTAAAAAAAAAAAAAATTTTAATTAAATTAGTTGAAAATGTGTATTTAAAATGAAAAAAAAAATGAAAATCATGCATAATTTTAATATTTTTTATAATCAAAAAAGAAAATCGTTTTTATATTTTTTTAAATAAATAAAATTCTTTCAATTTTGAAAAAATTATATAAGGAAATTATTTTAATACTTAAAATTATTTAAATTAACCAGAAAAAATATTATTTTAATTTACATATTATAATTTTAACAATTTAAAAAATAAATAAAAATCATATATAATTTTAATATATTTAATAAAAAAAAAAAAATAGTTTTCATATTTAAGAAAATTAATAAAATCAATTTTAAAAAATTTAAAATTATTTTAATACTTTAAATTATTTAAATTAGCCAGAAAAAATATTATTTTAATTTACATTTCATAATTTTAATTATTTAAAAAATAAATAAAATCATTTTTATTAAAAAAAAACAAATAGAAATAAATGTTTTTTAAATGTAAAAATGCTTAAATTGAGTAAAGAATAAACTCAATATCGGAATAAATTCTTAATTTGATTTACAAATTTTATTAAAATTAAATTAAATTTTTTTCTTTCAGTGTAGCAACTTGTCTAGGGCGCGTGCGTGCCCAGCCATATGGATATTTATTTTTGCGTACGAGTTTTTCGGCCTTTGGCGCTATTGACTATAAATATACATACTGAAACCGCATCGCAGCTCTGGCGTCTGTCTGGCCAGGAGTCTGTAGACTGGTGTAGAGAGAGTGTAGAGAGGAGTCTGGTTATCGCCAGTGTAACCACAACAGCAGCTGTTGCCGCATATTAAGCTATTTTCCTTGCCATTGGCCATTGGAACGCTTATCAAACACCGCATTGGGGGGAAAAAGACACGTGTATGAGTGCAACCCAGAGATCCATGTCTATAACCATATCCATGTCCTGCCAATGGCCAGGCACAGCTCGTAAAATGATTTATAGAAAGCTCTCATTATTTATAGTTGCCTCAGCTCAGCGCTGTCAAATAAGTTGAGGCAATTAATTAAGCGGCTGCAGCATCATCAGCTTTAATTCTAGCGCCGAAAGCAAATATTTATGCGAAGTTTAGGTATGCGGATAATAGGCGAAGTTGAAGTTAAATGGATCAAAGAGGAACTCAACTAGACAATCGATAAAAATCGATAAGAGAAAAGGCAGCTAAAACATTGTTAAGCAATCGATAGTTTGATTATGACAAGCTGACAATTTATTTATTTATTTTAATCGATTTTTCGAACATTCTATAAATGTCAACACTTTGAGCCATTTTTTCCCTCTTTTAAGTTAAATTTTTTTAGTTCATATTACGGAAAAATTACGATATAATAATTTTTTATATAAGTTAAACAATTAAATGAATTTTTTATTTTTATGTTAAAATTTTTTTATATAAATTAAACAATTAAATTTATTTTTCATTTTTATAAATCAAAAAAGTGGCGCTTATTAATATTTTTGATTTTTAAAAGAAATGTTGCAGAATAACTTTTAATTTTGATTTTTAATTTTGCAATTTTAAAGACAATTCAAACATTTATATTAAAACAAAAGTTACAGGAAAAAAAATATTTTTAATATTTTTTATTAATAAAAATCAAAAATTATAATTAAAATGTAATTTATTGGTAAAAAAAATATATATATATAAATACAAGATTTTGTGTTTTTTTATAGTTTAGAGCAAAATATGATTTTTAGTTTTTTTAGGCTAACTTAGCACGCTTTTATAATAATTTATTTTATTGAAATTTAATGCCATAACTCTTATTTTTACTGCTTTGTTTAAATATATAATTGAAAATACTTAATTCCATATTATCAATAATGTCAATAATTGATTTTTATATTTTTTATATAGTGTGCGAGTATCAACTTTTCTGACAGCTTTTTTTTATTGTTGAAAATCTACTTAATTTATTCGTAAAAATTTCTGAATTTATTTATTCATATAAGATATATTTTTGCCATATTTATATTAAATTCAAGATACGAATCAATTGAACTACAATCGATATATTTATATCACTAATAAACAACCTTTATTATCAGTTAAAGAACTAATTTTATAACTAAAACTCATAATAAAAAATCTGCTTTAATTTTAAGATCTAATTTTAATTATTATTTATATCACAAATACAAAAGAACAGCAAAAGAAAAGTTTTTTAGATTTTTAATACAATATTTTTATTTTTCAACAATACTAAATGCCTATCTGAGTTAAATAAAAGTCAGGGTTTACATCGTTTTATTTTGTCTAAAATAAATCATATTAGAAATTTTTATCCTCCTACGGCTCGAAACTTGACTTTAGTATATTCATATTCAATAATTATAATTTTTAATTGATTAAACCAATTAATTACTATCAATATAATAGTTTAACATTAGTTTTCTTGTCTTAATATGTCTTTAATATTTTTTGCAAGCTGCAAATGCATTTCTGCCAACTTTGCGTATAATTTCTGGAATTTTACCACGCCCTATAATTAACACCCGCCCACTTATTAGCCATATACAAAAGCTGATCAAGTTTCAGTTTCACGCCCTCAACTTATGTGTATTGCCATTTGGTAACCTCTAATTTGTCGGCAAAATGTATTTTTATTGCCGATTTTCAACTTCAACTCGCAAGTCCAATTCAAAGAGGAGTTGCAAAAAAACAAAAATACAAAAAACAAAAAAACAAAAATACAAAAAACAAAAATACAAAAATACAAAAAACACGCGCCTTCATTTAATGACACACATATGTATAAGAAAGGTTTCTGTTTCTGCATCTGCATCTGGTTTTGTGAATTGTAAAATTGGGTATATTAGTTTTTTTTGTTTTTTTTTTTTCAGTATTTCTCTTACTTTGTGATTTGTCTGCCGATTTCTTGGCACGTGTTTTTATTGCCACACTTAAGGCCAAAAAGCAAAGCCCCAACTTCATGGTGCAAATTGGCATTTTCATTTCCATTTCACTTAAATGAGGCGTTTCAAATGTTTTGACTTCAATTATATATTGCCTTTTTAACACTAATGAGCGGGCTTTTAGTAAAACCCAATAATATACATTTAAACTAATTAACAGCACGGCATTTGAAATCGGGAATTTGCTTTAGATTGTCGTCCATAAAAATTGTTACAGTTTTTATTTAAATAAAAGATTTATGTGAAAAAAAAAAATAAGTTTTTACATATACTTTATATATTTTATAAATACTCAACTAGTTCTTGCAATTAAATAATGTCACAAGCAATTAAACAATAAAGTTTATAGCACACTTAATCAATTAATTAAATTATTTTATTAACAGCTTAGCGGCACTTTAATAGCTTTATTAATATAATATATCAATGCTCAATTAATTTATAGGGTATAACAAATGAATATAAATATACAAAATATAAAAAAAAAATAAAAATATAAAAACAAATATAAATATAAAAAAAAATAAAAATATAAAAAAAAAATATAAATATAAAAAAAAATATAAATATAAAAAAAAAATATAAATATAAAAAATATAAATATGAAAATAAAAATATAAATATTAAAAAAAATATAAATATAAAAAAAATTTTAAATATAAAAGAAAATATAAATATAAAAAAAAATATAAAAAAAAATATGAATATAAAAAAAAAATAAATATAAAAAAAATATAAATAAAAAAAAAAAATATAAATAAAAAAAAAAAATATAAATAAAAAAAAAAATATAAATAAAGAAAACATTTCAAATATTGCATGTAAATCACTTAAAAAATATTTTTAGTTACGCTCTCTTCCTCTATCTCTATCTCTAATTGAAATAAATCAATTTCGTGTTATTGACATTGACTTAACTATGGCCTAACTAGGCCCATTTAAAGACTCACTAATGATACCTAAAATATAGATAGAGAGGGAGGGGAAAATCCCATTAATATTTAATCGTGTCTAAGCGATTTCTGATTTCACGACATTTGCCGAAAACGATGATTGAGCTATAATAATAATTGTTGTTCTACAATTTTTGAATTTGTTATAATTGAGTTCTTGATCATAATCAACGGAAGTGGAACGAAACGAGTCTAAAACACGACTGTTATTATTATTATTATTATATAATTGAGTAGAGACTGAGACTGAGAGAGAGAATTAAAAATGAAGCCTCTCTTTGTTGCAGCTTGTTTGTTGCTTGTGATTTGTGGCACGTACTTTAACCAACTGGCACCTGTGGCACCTGTGGCAGCTTCAACCGTGGCGTGGCCCGCTAACAAATTAATAAATGATTATTATATTACGCAGCCCCCGTTAAGTAATGCGATTATGACATAACGAGCGCACACACACCAAGCCAATTGTTTGTTAGGTTCCGGCTAAGATTCGATTCGAGAGAAACCTGAGAGTTTATACGAGAGTTGAGATCTGGTTCAAAAGAAAACCTCACAGTGTTGTGCAGTGTAGTTCTTCTTAAAAAGGAATTTATATGAGAGTGTGAATGAACTAAATAGTTGTTTATTTAGTTCATTCGTTTATTTTATTTTTTTTTTTTGTTTTTATTTATTTTTTTTTAAATATGTTCATTTATTTTATATATTATTTTTTTTCTATTACATATTTATTTATAGACTCTAATGAAGAAACTTATACAAAACTTGGCTCAAATGTTAAAAACGAACCAAGCCGCTTCTACGTATCTCTTTAATTCATTTAATAAATTAGTTCTTTTTTTAAACAACAATTAAACTTATTAATTATTTTTCTAGTTCGCAACAAAAAAAAAAAAGATTTTTTAATTTTACATAATTTTGTGAATATTATTTATTTTATTTTAATTTTTATTAATTATTTAATATTATTATATTTTCACTTATTTAATTACATGTTGAATATTATGGTATAATTATATATATATTTTTTTTAAAATTAATTTATTAATTTTTTTTATTTTATTCATTCTCAAACCATCAAAAATTAAGCTTCCTTGCTTAGTAAGAAAAATACTGAATATTATATCTTGTAATTTATTAAGCACTTAAATTTTTATTTTTATGTATTTTATTTTTATTATTTTCATTTATTTCCTTTTTTTTATTGAATATTTTAGTTAAATGTTGCATTTATATTATTTTATTTTTTATTTAATAATATAGTTTATTTGTTTATTTTGTCTTGTATATTCATCTTCAAACAACCAGAAACTTAGCTCTCTTCGTTCAGCATAAAACTTGGGATCGATCTTTAACTAACGATTCCATATAAACTAATTAAACTGACTTAAACTAACTTAGTTTAAAGACACTAATACAGGGATATAATTCCAATTTTTATAAGGAATATTAAAAAAGAAAATGCTTATAATACTCCAGTACAATTAAATAATTCAATTTATGAAGAGATTTTTTTTTTAAATTTTATATAATTTTTATTTTGTATATTTTATTATAATTATTTTTTTACCGAATTTTTCGTTTATTTCTATATTTTTCTTGAGTTTAGTGTATTTTTTACTCTGTTTTATTTAATATTCTTTTATTTAATATTTATTAGTTAAATTTTTAATGTTCTTTATCATTTTTAAACAATCAAAAATTTAATACTTATAAATATATAAAAAAATGAAAAAAAAATTGAATTAATGAATTAGGCTAAATATTACATATATTTTAATTTTTAATGAAAATAATAATATTATAAATTAATGAAAATAAGTGTATTTTATATAGTGAATATTACGGTAATATTTAATATATTTTTTAATATAATTTATTAATTCAATTTTTTCTTTTTTTTTAATTTTTATATTTATTCTCAAACAATCAGAAATTTAGTTCTTCGTTCATTTTTGCCAAATAATCATTGATAAAAGCTGTATGAAAAAAATTATTAAAAACGAACTAAAAGTAGCAATAATTTAGTTTAAAAGAACGAATCTTAATTCTTTCCTTTGGCTACAATTCGCTTCATTCTAGTAGTTCGATTAAGCCTTTGAGGAACACTTTGACACAGCTCTGGAACCAGGAACCTGGCACCTGGCTCAGAGTCTCAGAGCTCTCAGTCTGTGAATACGGATGCCACAAGAGACGTCGACGACGACGACCACGACGACGCCAGGCTTTTTTGCTTTTTGCCTCAATAATTTATCCATTAAGATTGCACGCGCCTGATTGTGTGCTACGTGGCCCGTTTTGGCTTTAGACGGTTTTTAAAGGTAGAATTTAGTTGGTAGTTCGCTTAAGTTAAGGCCAAGCTAAGGAAGACAGTAGCCTAGTCTCTCGTGCGATGTGTATGTATGTGTGGGTGGCTATTGGGGGTTTGGCTATGGGGGCACTGCCCACAGTTGATTTAATGCGCTAAATTATAAAATTGTTGTTGATTTTAATTTTTGATGAGGCTCAGCACTCTCATATAACTACTGTCTCTCTCTATATCGATCATTCAGCTACTCGTCTTTGTTTGAACTTAAAATCACGCTACACTTCGCTACACATTCCTCTCCTTTCAGCTTTTTTTTGTAACCATGTTTCGCAGTTTATCGCAATCTCAGCCGCAACCGAAAACCGCAAAAGACCGAACGTGACATGTGAATTAGGCAGCCAAAGACATGGACATGGACTTGGACACGAAACACCAGCTCCAACTCCAAACTCCAACTCCAACAAGATGAGAACAGGTGGCCCCCAACTCCACACACAACCTCAGACTCAAGTCTCAGACTCAAGTCTCGACTCGCTTTTTTTTTATCGTGTTTTATTAATAAATTAATTGACGCAAATGTGGTGCTGGCATTAGACATGATCTTTAACTGGTTATTTTTTATTTTTTATTTTTTTACGAAGGTATCATTAAATGTTGTTTTTTTGATCTATTTACGTGTCTTTATATAAATTAAATTTTTGCCAACATTTTGACTACTGTTTAGAGATGAACAATAAAAGATTATTTTAGCTAATGATTTTTAATTTTTATATATTCAAGATTTTCAGTAAATTTTATGTTGTCATATTGTTGACAAATATTTTATGAATATTCTTGTAAATATTGGGTTGTGAGAATTACAATAAATAAACTTTAATTGTGACTATTAAATTAATACAGACTTTTAGCACTGAGGCATAAAAAAAAACAGTTTACCTAGATTTTAATTTATTTTAATACTCAGCAAAATCTTTAGAGAATTATGTGGCATTGCAAGACATTAAAAAAATATTGTAGTCAATTTAATTTAATTTATTTTTTTTTATTTACGTACTATAAATAACTAAGCTTGGCTTAGTTTCATAAATTAAATCAAAATAAAATAAAATAAAATAAATAAAGCGCTATAATAAATATTTTATCATATAGAAATTAAGCTTTATTTTCTTTAATTTATTACACTGAACTTAAAAATTAAATATATTTAATAAAAGTTAAACAAAATATAAAAAATAACTAGGATATATTAAGAGATTAATAGAGAATGCGTAAAAAAAATTGTTTTTAAAGAAAAACCCATTTTAATAAACAAATAATTTTTCTACTTGCGTGACACAGACTAAATATAAAAAATAAATAAATAAATTACCAAAAAAATAAAAAAAAAAATTTACTTTTTATTTTTTTAAATGAAAGTACAAAGTAAAAAAGATGTCAAAAAAATTAGAATATTTATATTATTACTTTATTTATTTATATAAAAATAACTTCAATAAAAATGTGGAAAATGCACTCCAAGAAGCTACAATAAAGTCAATTATAAGTTAATTCTATTAATAAAAACCAAAAAAAAAAAAAAATTTTGCAATCCAATAGAAAGCTTTTTTTTAATAAAAATATATGTTTAAATTAAATTAGGAAAAATTTAATAAAACATAAAGATTTATTCAATTACGTTTAATTCTTTTTTTTTAGTTAAAAATATTTTTCTATTCATTTATTTATGTGTAAAAAAAATAATAATAAAAAATGAGGGAAAATGTACTCAAAATAGCTACAATAAAATCTCTTTTTAGTTAATTCTATTTATAAAAATCAGAAAGCAAAATGTAACAAACCAGTGCAATAGAAAGTTATTTTTGAATTAAAAATATTTGTATAAATTAAACTTAAAAAAAATGCAATAATTTTAAAAGTAAAGAATTATCTAATTACATTAAATATTTTTTTTTAGTTAAAAAAAACCAATCCATATGTATTGAGTAAAAAACTGAACAAAATTTATTACAAATTCTAATTTTAATTTATTTAGAATTTTTTTTATTACTAAAGATTCTAATTTGTGAGCGTCGACTCTAATATATTAAAATTAAACACATTGGCCTAATAAATTCAAGGGCAAAAATCTCAAAAATAAATAGAAAATATATTTATTCATAAAAAAAAAACCAGAATATTTTCTTTACTTTCTTTTAGTGTGAAATATCAATATACATTTTTTAATGCCAAAATATATTTTATGTTTTTACCAACTTGTTTAGCTGTGTACTACTTTAATCTGATTTTGGTAAGTCAATTAAAGTAAGTATTTCATTCAGGCAATGAGAAATTTATAATCAAAAGTAAACAGCCAATGAACAGCAGCAACATTTGTTTCGACAATGCCACCACCCGCTGCTGCTGGTGCTGTTGCATGCCACAGAGGATGTGGAAGTCAATAATCGAAATATTAAACCCGTATTAATGCAACAGATAAAAGAGTGAGCTGAGGGGCGGGGGAACAGACAGTTTGGGGCAACCCGCAGGCTGCAACGTGCACAATTTGGCGCCCTACTTTGTGGGCCTTGAAAGGGGAGAGGGATATTAGAGTCGACGCTCACAAATTAGAATCTTTAGTAATAAAAAAAATTCTAAATAAATTAAAATTAGAATTTGTAATAAATTTTGTTCAGTTTTTTACTCAATACATATGGATTGGTTTTTTTTAACTAAAAAAAAATATTTAATGTAATTAGATAATTCTTTACTTTTAAAATTATTGCATTTTTTTTAAGTTTAATTTATACAAATATTTTTAATTCAAAAATAACTTTCTATTGCACTGGTTTGTTACATTTTGCTTTCTGATTTTTATAAATAGAATTAACTAAAAAGAGATTTTATTGTAGCTATTTTGAGTACATTTTCCCTCATTTTTTATTATTATTTTTTTTACACATAAATAAATGAATAGAAAAATATTTTTAACTAAAAAAAAAGAATTAAACGTAATTGAATAAATCTTTATGTTTTATTAAATTTTTCCTAATTTAATTTAAACATATATTTTTATTAAAAAAAAGCTTTCTATTGGATTGCAAAATTTTTTTTTTTTTTTGGTTTTTATTAATAGAATTAACTTATAATTGACTTTATTGTAGCTTCTTGGAGTGCATTTTCCACATTTTTATTGAAGTTATTTTTATATAAATAAATAAAGTAATAATATAAATATTCTAATTTTTTTGACATCTTTTTTACTTTGTACTTTCATTTAAAAAAATAAAAAGTAAATTTTTTTTTTTATTTTTTTGGTAATTTATTTATTTATTTTTTATATTTAGTCTGTGTCACGCAAGTAGAAAAATTATTTGTTTATTAAAATGGGTTTTTCTTTAAAAACAATTTTTTTTACGCATTCTCTATTAATCTATAAATATACTTGTTGTTTTTTATATTCTGTTTAACTTTTATTAAATATATATAATATTTAAGTCCAGTGTAAGAAATTAAAGAAAATAAACCGTAGTTTCTATATGGTAAAATATTTATTATAGCGCTTTATTTATTTTATTTTATTTTTATTTTATTATTAAAACGAAGCCAAGCTTGGTGATTTATTGTATGTAAATAAATAAAATTAAATTAATTTGAATACAATTTTTTTTTAATGTCTTGCAATGTCACATTTTTCGCTAGAGATGTTGCTGAGTATTAAAATAATTAAAAATCAAGCTAAACTAGTTTTTTTTATGTTTTAGTGCTAAAAGTCTTTATTTATTTAATAGTCACAATTAAAGTTTATTTATTGTAATTCTCACAACCCAATATTTACAAGAATACTCATAAAATATTTGTCAACAATATGACAACATAAAATTTACTGAAAATCTTGAATATATAAAAATAAAAATCATTAGCTAAAATAATCTTTTATTGTTCATCTCTAAACAGTAGTCAAAATGTTGGCAAAAATTTAATTTATATAAAGACACGTAAATAGATCAAAAAACAACATTTAATGATACCTTCGTAAAAAAATAAAAAATAAAAAATAACCAGTTAAAGATCATGTCTAATGCTAGCACCACATTTGCGTCAATTAATTTATTAATAAAACACGATAAAAAAAAAGCGAGTCGAGACTGAAGTCTGAGACTTGAGTCTGAGGTTGTGTGTGGAGTTGGGGGCCACCTGTTCTCATCTTGTTGGAGTTGGAGTTTGGAGTTTGGAGTTGGTGTTTCGTGTCCAAGTCCATGTCCATGTCTTTGGCTGCCTAATTCACATGTCACGTTCGGTCTTTTGCGGTTTTCGGTTGCGGCTAAGATTGCGATAAACTGCGAAACATGGTTACAAAAAAAAGCTGAAAGGAGAGGAGTGTGTAGCGAAGTGTAGCGTGATTTTAAGTTCAAACAAAGACGAGTAGCTGAATGATCGATATAGAAAGAGACAGTAGTTATATGATAGTGCTGAGCCTCATCAAAAATTAAAATCAACAACAATTTTATAATTTAGCGCATTAAATCAACTGTGGGCTGTGCCCATAGCCAAACCCCCAATAGCCACCCATATATATATATATATCGTATGAGAGACTAGGCTACTGTCTTCCTTAGCTTGGCCTTAACTTAAGCGAACTACCAACTAAATTCTACCTTTAAAACAGTCTAAAGCCAAAACGGGCCACGTAGCACACAATCAGGCGCGTGCAATCTTAATGGATAAATTATTGAGGCAAAAAGCAAAAAAGCCTGGCGTCGTCATGGTCGTCGTCGTTGAAGTCTCTGTGGCATCCGTATTCACAGACTGAGAGCTCTGAGACTCTGAGCCAGGTGCCAGGTTTCTAGTTCCAGAGTTGTGTCAAAGTGTTCCTCAAAGGCTTAATCGAACTACTAGAATGAAGCGAATTGTAGCCAAAGGAACGAATTAAGATTCGTTCTTTTAAACTAAATTATTGCTACTTTTAGTTCGTTTTTAATAATTTTTTTTATACAGCTTTTATCAATGATTATTTGGCAAAAATGAACGAAGAACTAAATTTCTGATTGTTTGAGAATAAATATAAAAATTAAAAATTAAAAAAAAAAAGAAAATATTGAATTAATAAATTATGTTAAAAAATATATTAAATATTACCGTAATACTCACTATATAAAATACACTTATTTTCATTAATTTATAATATTATTATTTTTATTAAAAATTAAAATATATATAATATTTAGCCTAATTCATTAATTCATTTTTTTTTCATTTATTTATATATTTATAACTATTAAATTTTTGATTGTTTAAAAATGATAAAGAACATTAAAAATTTAACTAATAAATATTAAATAAAATAATATTCAATAAAACAGAGTAAAAAATACACAAAACTCAAGAAAAATATAGAAATAAACGAAAAATTCAGTAAAAAAATAATTATAATAAAATATACAAAATAAAAATTATATAAAATTTAAAAAAAAATCTCTTCATAAATTGAATTATTTAATTGTACTGGAGTATTATAAGCATTTTCTTTTTTAATATTCCTTATAAAAATTGGAATTATATCCCTGTATTAGTGCCTTTAAACTAAGTTATTTTATTCATTTTAATTAGTTTATATGAAATCGTTAGTTAAAGATCGATCCCAAGTTTTATACTGAACGAAGAGAGCTAAGTTTCTGGTTGTTTGAAGATGAGTATACAAATAAACAAATAAATTATATTATTAAATAAAAAATAAAATAATATAAATGCAACATGCAAAATATTCAATAAAAAAAAAGGAAATAAAAGAAAATAATAAAAATAAAATACATAAATATAAAAATAAAAATTTAATTGCTTAATAAATTACAAGATATAATATTCACAAAACTATTTTTCTTACTAAGCAAAGAAGCTAAATTTTTGATGGTTTGAGAATGAATAAAATAAAAAAAATTAATAAATTAATTTAAAAATATATATATAAAATTATACCATAATATTCAACATATAATTAAATAAATGAAAATATAATAATATTAAATAATTAATAAAAATTAAAATAAAATAAATAATATTCACAAAATTATGTAAAATTAAAAAATCTTTTTTTTTTTTGTTGCGAACTAGAGCAATAATTAATAAGTTTAATTGTTGCTAAATAAAATGAACTAATTTATTAAATAAATTAAAGAGATGTGTAGAAGCGGCTTGGTTCGTTTTTAACATTTGAGCCATGTTTTGTATAAGTTTCTTCATTAGAGTCTATAAATAAATATGTAATATAAAAAAAATAATATATAAAATAAATGAACATATTTAAAAAAAAATAAATAAAAACAATAAAAAAAATAAAATAAACGAATGAACTAAATAAACAACTATTTAGTTCATTCACACTCTCAAATTAATACCTTTTTAAGAAGAACTACACTGCACAACACTGTCAGGTTTCTTTTTATGGACCAGATCTCAACTCTCAGTAAACTCTCAGGTTTCTCTCGAATCGAATCTTAGCCGGAACCTAACAAACAATTGGCTTGGTGTGTGTGCGCTCGTTATGTCATAATCGCATTACTTAACGGGGGCTGCGTAATATAATAATCATTTATTAATTTGTTAGCGGGCCACGCCACGGTTGTAGCTGCCACAGGTGCCACAGGTGCCAGTTGGTTAAAGTACGTGCCACAAATCACAAGCGAACAACAAGCTGCCACAAAGAGAGGCTTCATTTTTAATTCTCTCTCTCCAGTCTCTACTCAATTATATAATAATAATAATAATAACAGTCGTGTTTTAGACTCGTTTCGTTCCACTTCCGTTGATTATGATCAAGAACTCAATTATAACAAATTCAAAAATTGTAGAACAACAATTATTATTATAGCTCAATCATCGTTTTCGGCAAATGTCGTGAAATCAGAAATCGCTTAGACACGATTAAATATTAATGGGGTTTTTCCCTCCCTCTCTATCTATTTTTTTTAGTATCATTAGTGAGTCTTTAAATGGGCCTAGTTAAGCCATAGTTAAGTCAATGTCAATAACACGAAATTGATTTATTTCAATTAGAGATAGAGATAGAGATATAGAGAGAGAGAGCGTAACTAAATTTATTTTTTTTAAGTACTTTACACTACACGCCATATTTTAAATGTTTTCTGTATTTATATTTATTTTTTTTTATATTTATATATATTTTTTTTATTTATATTTCTTTTTTTTTATATTTATATTTTTTTTTTTATTTAAATTTTTTTTTATATTTATATTTTTTTTTATATATTTATATTTATTTGTTATACCCTATAAATTAATTGAGCATTTGGCATTCTTCTGTTTGATATATTAATAAAGCGATTAAAGTGCCGCTTAGCTGTTAATAAAATAATTAAATTAATTGGTTAAGTAAGTGTGCTATTAACTTTATTGTTTAACTGCTTGTGATATTATTTAATTGCAAGAACTAGTTGAGTATTTATAAAATATATAAAGTATATATAAAAAATATTTTTTCTTTAATAATATTTATTTCTTAATAAATTTTTTTTTAAAGATTTTTGTTATAGCTTTTTTGTTATTATAAAATTTTTTTTGCAGCATCAATTGAGCTACAATCAATATATTTATATCACTAATTAAAAACCATTATTATTAGTTAAAAAACTAATTTAAAATCTAAAATTTATAATTTTAATTTTAAGATCAAATTTTAATTATTATTTTTATCACAAATACCAAAAGAACAGCAGAAGACAAGTTTTCTAGATTTCTAATATAATATTTTTATTTTCAGTAATACTAAATACCTATTTCAGTTAAATAAAAGTCAGGGTTTACATCGTTTTATTTTGACTAAAATAAATAAAATCAATAATTTCTATTCTATACAGAAAAATTGAAACTTGACTTTAGTATATTTATTTACAATAATTATAATTTTTAATCGATTTAACCAATTAATTACCATCAATATAATAGTTTAGCTTTAGTTTTCTTGTCTTTAATTTAACTTAAATATTTTTTGCAAGCTACAACTGCATTTCTGACACCTTTGCGTATAATTTCTGGAATTTTAACACGCCCTATAATTAACACCCGCCCACTTATTAGCCATATACAAAAGCTGATCAAGTTTCAGTTTCACGCCCTCAACTTATGTATTTTTGCCATTTGGTAACCTCTAATTTGTCGGCAAAATGTATTTTTATTGCCAATTTTCAACTTCAACTCGCAAGTCCAATTCAGAGAGGAACAAAGAGGAACAAAGAGATACAAAAAAACAAAAATACAAAAATACAAAAAAAACAAAAAACACGCGCCTTCATTTAATGACACACATATGTATAAGAAAGGTTTCTGTTTCTGCATCTGCATCTGGTTTTGTGAATTGTAAAATTGGGTATATTATTTTTTTTTTCAGTATTTCTCTTACTTTGTGATTTGTCTGCCGATTTCTTGGCACGTGTTTTTATTGCCACACTTAAGGCCAAAAAGCAAAGCCCCAAATTCATGGTGCAAATTGCCATTTTCATTTCCATTTCACTTAAATGAGGCGTTTCAAATGTTTTGACTTCAATTATATATTGCCTTTTTAACACTAATGAGCGAGCTTTTAGTAAACCCAATAATATACATTTAAACTAATTAGCTGCACGGCATTTGAAATCGGGAATTTGCTTTAGATTGTCGCCTATAAAAATTGTTACAGTGGAACTTTGTGCTGTTTTAAGTCAATAAATAAATACATTTCCTTAATGCTGTAAATAAATTCAATTAATCGAATTTAAATTTTATTTTCCTGCTCTTATTTGATATTTGTATTGAAGCGTAAACAGAAGATTACACTAGTTTACAGCAAAAAGGGAGCTGGGCTCTCATAAACTACTCTTGATGTATTTTTGAGCGCTGATTTCAAAAAACCAAACCATTTTTTTTTTCAAAGAATGGTTTTCGAGAAAACCGCAAATAGCTAGTTTTTTGGCAGTCATTCGACTTATTTGTTCATATCTACATGAGATCTTATTTGATCTTAAATAATGTTACACAATTCAATAGATAATTGTATTCCCTTTTTAACAGTATGTCGTTTATACGGATCAAATAAGAATTAAAGGCATTATAAACCCTCGAAGTTGAAAAGTGTGAACTTTTTTTTTTGCATTTTTGAAAATTTGCTGAATTTCAATTGGTCTTTTAAAAATTTTAAAAATTCGTTTAAATACTTTTTAAGATTTATAATGTTAGACAATTCTTTTACGAATATTTTAAGTATACATTTGTCCAAATCGGTCAATAAATTTAGTAGTTAGTCAGCAATTAGTAAAAACACCCACGATAAAATTCACCTTGTTCATAATTTTTCCAGTCATATTTGAAGATGAGAAGTTTCAACTGACTAGGAATTTTAGCTATTGCAGCGATTTGAATTGATTGTTTGCTTTATATTTAGAGAATAATGATCCTGAAGATTGGTGTATATTTATCGAATATTTCGTATTTAATTTTAAATTTAAAGTTCGTTTAAAATAATTAATTAAATACGCCGATCGACCTAATCAAACTATCGATTATTTAGCAATGTTTTAGCTGCCTTTTTTTATCGATTTCTATCGATGTCTAGTTGAGTTCCTCTTTGATCCATTTAACTTCATCTTCGCCTATTATCTGCATACCTAAACTTCGCATAAATATTTGCTTTCGGCGCTAGAATTAAAGCTGATGATGCTGCAGCCGCTTAATTAATTGCCTCAACTTATTTGACAGCGCTGAGCTGAGGCAACTATAAATAATGAGAGCTTTCTATAAATCATTTTACGAGCTGTGCCTGGCCATTGGCAGGACATGGATATGGTTATAGACATGGATCTCTGGGTTGCACTCATACACGTGTCTTTTTCCCCCCAATGCGGTGTTTGATAAGCGTTCCAATGGCCAATGGCAAGGAAAATAGCTTAATATGCGGCAAC
The DNA here is from genome assembly GCA_035043045.1 of Hirtodrosophila alboralis. Taxonomy (NCBI): domain Eukaryota; kingdom Metazoa; phylum Arthropoda; class Insecta; order Diptera; family Drosophilidae; genus Hirtodrosophila; species Hirtodrosophila alboralis. Next base: position 1,265 of record JAWNNH010000625.1, on the reverse strand, counting down.
AGCTGCTGTTGCGGTTACACTGGCGATAACCAGACTCCTCTCTACACTCTCTCTACACCAGTCTGCAGACTCCTGGCCAGACAGACGCCAGAGCTGCGGTTTCAGTATGTATATTTATAGTCAATAGCGCCAAAGGCCGAAAAACTCGTACGCAAAAATAAATATCCATATGGCTGGGCACGCACGCGCCCTAGACAAGTTGATACACTGAAAGAAAAAACAATTTAAATAAAATTTATCAATCACAAAATAATTTCTGTTGATTAACATTGAGTTTATTCTACACACAATTTAATCATTTTTACATTTTAAAAAAAATTTTATTTTTATTATTTATTTGCATGAAATGCATATGCCAAAAATATGCAAAATATATGCAAAAAATTCGTAAGTTAAACAAATCAAAATATAATATAAAAACAATTCAAAAAGTGGGATACATATTAAAAGTTTATTAATTAATATAGCAAATATGAAATATATATAGGATATTATATACAAGACTTACAAATTATTTCAGATAATTGGTATTACAATATACTACTTTGATTTTTTATAAATTATTTATTGAGAGATTTTTTATAAATTATTTATTTCTCTGCAAAAAACATTTTGTATGTGGAAAAGCTTCTTTCAACATCACAGGTAGTAACTGGAGCAAATTTATATTTCATGATATTTTCATTTGTGACAGGTTTCAGTTCAGACAAAGCTTCAGCGTTTTCACTTAGATGATTATTTACTCTTAAAATAATATTAAAATCTGTATTTCTTTTTAAAATGGCTTCAAATTTATCCTTTAATTCCATTTCCAAATCACCAGCTATGCTATGAATAATTCTTTTAGCTTTCTTAAATAATTGCATTGTCTTTGCTAATGCTAGACCCTTGGCTTCTAAGGAAGTTATAATTTCGGCAACTCTCTCGAAATTTGATTTTATCAAAATTAAGTCCCGATGTAATTGAGGATTTTTTAAAATATTTTGCATATTTGTTTGCATATTTTTAAGCATATTTTTTGCATTTATTTATAATAATAAGTTATTATTATTACTACGTTAATAAAAAATGAAATAAAATTGACTTTAATTAAATTGCAAAAAATGTATGTTTTCTGCGCCGATAAAAAAAAATATTTAATTATTTTATATATAAAATTTGCATTTAATCTTGTATATATTTTTTTCTTTTCAATTTAATTAAACTCAATTTTATTTAATTTTTATTTTATATTTATATAAATATATAAATATTTTTTTTTCTTA